>VZSC01008690.1:273160-334904 GCA_013398225.1 Steatornis caripensis | reverse complement strand
GGGCAGAGTACAGGGGGAGGATCACCTCCCTCGACCTGCTGGCCACACTCTTCTTAATGCACCCCAGGATGCCATTGGCCTTCCTGGCCGCAAGGGCACACTGCTGGCTCGTGGTGAGCCTGTTGTCCACCAGCACTCCCAGGTCCTTCTCTGCAGAGCTGCTCTGCAGCAAGTCAGCCCCCAACCTGTAGGGGTGCATGGCGTTATTCCTCCCTGGGTGCAGGACCCTACACTTGCCCTTGTTGAACTTCAACAAGAATCATTAGCCATGATATTAAGACCACTATATCCTACTGAAAAAACAAAGACTCAGTTTCAATTTCAACTTCAAAAATGTGATACTCATGCAGGTTTGAGGAGGGGGATCTTAGAACATGCTAAAATTTAAGAAAATCTCCCTAAAAAGGTTCATTTCATCAAAGCCATTTCCTTATTTCAGGATAATAAAAAGCAGAAGCTTCCCTGCTGGATCTATGTACAATTTTCTGTGCCATAGTGCCAAGTAGTGGCCAGGTACTAAAGCAGAATTAACCAATTAGCAAAGTGTTCCATCTGGTGCAGCCTGGACTTGCTGTGTCTCCACACCTCACATTACCATGACAGAAACTTCTAAAGGGACATTTTTAACAAGAAAGCATCTCACTCTCTGAAACAATTTTCTTTTAATCTTTTCTACACACAAAACCAAACATGGCCGCTTCAGAGAGAGCCAGAGCATTCAGAGTTGGCCCATTCTCACCATGAGAAGGTTTTTTAACATACGATTTGCCGTAAATCAGTTCACATATTCTTCAGCTATGAGGAGAAGTAGAATGTATCCCTTTGAGAAATGCAGTAGGTCAAGACAAATGGTTTTAAATTACTGAAGAAAATAGAAACTAACAGACTTTAACATAAATATATCCAATTTCACATAGTCAGGATTTCTCTAATTATTTATCACAGGAAACTAATAGAAGATTCCAGCCTAGCAACTATGGATAGTAAACTCTTGTGCTCAGAAGACGGCCGAAGCACGAGCTTCCTGCAGTGCCAGTTTTGCAACTTAGAAAGGTATCTTGATGTTTGAAAATGTAGATTGCATATTTACACTGGCCTTTGCCATTGCTCAAACTGCTAATCTGCGTATGAATTATTAGAGACAAACCAGTAACTTGGATAACAAACACACAGGAAACTGGACTGCTGGCCAAACAGTAATCTGGTAGCAAGGTTTCACTGCCATTCTGACTCATGCAGCATCTGAAATAGAGACCTGGAGATTAAAAACTTCAATGCCTCATCTCTTAAGTCACCTATCTCCCTCATAACTTGCATAATCTGAAACAGAACTCAGTCAAATGAAGCATTCATGTCTCTGTTGAAAGAACAAACGTATAAATCAAAGTCTCTTCTCTATGTCAACAATTCAGTAGTCTCTTCTATCTCTGAGGATGGAATATTTAAGCCTTGCACACAGTTTGTTCTGTGATGCTAGACAAGATCACTGCAATGCAGCTGATATGAATTGTGTTTAGTCTAAAAGAGCCATGCATAAAAGAAAGCACATCACTCCTTGCACTGCACATGCACTCTGTCAAACTGGGAGAGTTAATTCTTTATTCTTTAAGAGAAGAAACACAATCCAGGTGAATTTGACAATCCTGTATCTATTTCTTTTCTTATGATTATCATCATACAATCTATTTTTCAATACTAAATAAGCATGGACTGATTGTGGTAAAGCTTCTGCTGCTAATGTAAGTTTCATTAACTATTTTTTAGGTAGGTTTCATTAAGGAAAATTAAATTACAATGAAATTCCTAACAGCAACTTGCTCAGTGGTGACAAGACACTGAATTATTTTCATTACTGCATATTAAAATATATAGCAAAGTTTTATTTATTAGCGTAAACCTCAAGTTTAAGTTCAAGATTCTCAGGCACAAATAGCTTTCGTATTTCAATCAAGTAAGTATACCAGAAGGACTATGTTTTCTTTCTGTGACAGAACAGCATTTCTACTACGTTAAGTTTGTAAATCTTGCTCATAAAATCTAGTAACGAATGTAACAATGACAAAGCCTTCCTGTTTTAAAAACAGAAACACTAGGAAAGAACACATTTGTAGTTTAGTGGCTGCAAACTCTTCACCAGAATTTATTTGTTTTCTGAAACAACATAGTTTGTACATGTACCTATGTACTTGCTTACGAACGATACACATCGAATTTAGGAGGTTGGAAGAGCTATTTCCCAGGTTTGATTTTTTTTATAATAACTTTCTAGGGGGGGAAAAATAAGTTAAAATGGGAAAAATCACCCAATACCTTCGGCTTGTAAAATATTTTGGTGCTTTGGAAGGTTGATGAGACATCTAGAAACAGAGATGTCTTTTCTCCAAAAAACTTAATGATTATAGCACTTTGCTGGGTCATAGGAAGCTCAACATCCTCCTCCATCTTCTTAGGAAACGCACACACAAATGAGATCCACCTTTTGATCCCAGTCTTCCGTTTCTGAGGTTTGTATGTCATCACTGAGACCCAGTATGTTCAAGGGTGGGCTTGTGTCTCAAAAAAATCATGGAGGAAAAAAGAATAAAGGTTTGGACAATCATCTTTAAAGTGGAACATGAATTTTCCTGCAGAACCTCACACTTTCTCTAAACTTATTTTATAATCTTAGCATATTCTAAAGAAAAACAAGGATGTCATTTTAGAGAACGTATGCAAGACAACAATGCCATAAATTTAAATTATACTTAGTCTTTCTAAAAGCTTTAGTGTTTTCTGGTACATGCTGTTAATTTTAGTTCTTTTTGTTTGTTTGTTCCCTTTCAGCAATTCTGCAGGAGCAAGGAAAGTAAAAAAATACAGTATCTGAAAATAAAGTTTAGACTTCAGTGCAAATTACCAGATTCAGTATAAAAAAGATGAGATCCAAAGAGAAAGAGTTGGGATTACATCTGCAGTGATTTGCCAGATGAACTTACAGTAACTACTGATAAAAGAAAAAGAGTTATTGGGGAAAGGAATAGATTTAAATCAAAACCAAAAAGTAGGCCAGCTACTACTTTAGGTATAAAAGTACGTAAAATGACAACAGATCCACTGCTGTGTTCAGAGAGCAGGCTCTCTCTGTCTGAAAGTAGGACTCTCTCTGGAGGCACACTGCTCCTCACTTCGCCTCTAGGGAAGAGACTGCTGTTGGGAGTCCGACCAGAAAAGCAGCACTACCACCAGTGTTGTCTTTTCCAGGACAACGACATATACACAGAGCAGATGCCTGTTCCAATTAGGAGAAGAAATATACACCAAACCACATTAAACCCCATCTTTTATTGAAGTTGCAACGTTTATGTCTTCTTTTTTTTAAAAAAAAAAAAAAAGCAATGTTCACAAAACGGGATGAGCGACAGATGAAGAGTAACAACCCATGAAACCGCTGGTAGCTGACACAGAGAAAGGAGATCTTCACTGCCACAGAAAAAATTTGTTGTTAAGATTTCACCATTCAGCCAGCAAGTTTGATTTTTTTACCATGAACATNAAAAAAAAAAAAGCAATGTTCACAAAACGGGATGAGCGACAGATGAAGAGTAACAACCCATGAAACCGCTGGTAGCTGACACAGAGAAAGGAGATCTTCACTGCCACAGAAAAAATTTGTTGTTAAGATTTCACCATTCAGCCAGCAAGTTTGATTTTTTTACCATGAACATGGGAAAATAGCATCCCTGAGCAATCCTGAAGGAATGGGGAATTCTCTCTACTCAGGAAAAGCTATTGTTAGTTTTGGTCTTTAAAGCAGTGTCACTCCACATAAATTTGCATTTTTCTAGTCTGCATACAATACTTCATTTTATAAGATACCAATCACACACTTGAGGGAAGGGAGGGAAAAAGGTATATATTGTTATTAAGCAATAAAATATTGTTTAAAAATCCAAAACCAAACAAATAAAAAACTCGCACGCCCCAGAATTTTTTCCTATTGAGCTACACTAAACCCTTTTCAAGGATGCCTGTAAAAGTGATATCCAAAGATTTTTATTTATGTTCAAGCAGTGTGAATGTACTATCAACATTCAAACAGCAAATTCTTTGTTAGGTACATTTGATAGATTCAAACTGCTGAATATACCTCAAGTAATTTTTAAAAGGATTTTGATGACCTTACTCCGAGTTGCGTATTTTTCTACAAATAGTTTCTTTGACAAGTTAGACTGCGCTTCCATCACATAAGACATTTATCCTTTACCTGAAGGCACACAGGAAAATATAGTTGTCAATAAAAAGTTAATACGGCAGGCAGACATACGACCATCTGGAGGTAAACTGCGACTACCTGGTCATAATCCCTACAACAAAAACCTATCCCCTAAGATGCTGTCAAAACAATAGCACTTTGTAAACGTAAAGAGACTGCAGCAACGCAGATCACATTTGGCAGGGTTGCCCCAAGGTTTGCTCACCAACACTGCAACGCTTCTGAACGAGCCTCGACATAACCCTGACGTTTCAACCATACTAGGGAGTATTCAAGTGAAAAAAGAAAGTGGAAGTCAATTGTGAAAAGCTGTTTTGAAAACACACTTGCCTAATACACTGGTGCTCAGAAAATGAACCAGCCAAACAAAGAGACGAGGAGAGGGAACGGACCAACACTGAAAACTTTTTGCTAAGAAGAAGCTAATTTAACTGAATCAAAATCTTTTACAAGAAAACAGCAATGCCACCGAAACTTTCAGTGGAAGAACACTCACCAGTCTCCACCTATCTCACTCGGCAATCCAGGGTGCTGGTACATTTAAACCGTTTCTTGAAAATTTGAGAGCGTACTGCAAAAACTTGACTTCTGTTAAAATTTTCCCCAAAATCAATAGGGAAGGGAAAGAAGGAAGTAAGTACTTCTTGTATACTCCATCTTCTGCCCCTTGTATGCCCCTACTTCAGTTTTGCAAAGAAAAGGAGTTCAAAAAGGAAGAGAACTTAATCCGTTGTAGCTCTACTTTTGTTCTCCCAACAACTCCCAAAACTCCAAATATTCTAACTTTTCGGATAAACACAGCTTTTTTTAGACTCGGCACCTAAATAATTAATACATTGTTAGAACATTTACTATTTATGGCTGTATACACTTACTAGGTTTAGAAAAAGCCCTGAAAAATCACTGAATACGTGCTCCATTCTTGTATAATTCTGTAATTTCCAGAATATCCAGTAAGACCCCGTTAAACCGAAGCCCTTGATGAAATAAAAAATAATAATTTGAAAACAAATGAAGGTCCTGAAGGTTATACTCTATCCTAAGTAAGACATTCCTGTGCACAGCCACAGCTCCTAGGAGAACCAAGTCCAAATTCCCACTTTTCTTATTTGGAAGAGGAATATAAGCACAAGAAACAGCTGAGCATAATAAGCTTAAGAAATAAGTAAAGAATCAGAATCCAGGAATTGAGTTAATTTCTACAGCCATATTTCATTAATCTTACATGTGCTAGAAACTGCTTATATAACAAACTCGTTGGGTAACTGGGAAGACTCACTGGGGTCTTGGGGGGAGTGCAAGAGTGTTTGCTTTTTTCCACTACACTAACGTGCTTATTATGATTTTGTTCATAGATATTTTTAATTTACTGAAGTTCTTTGGCAAAACAGTTTGAAATACAGTGTCTTTCCATCAGCTTCAGTTCCTTTTGGAATAATCCATTTGAAATATGATAGCATACAAATATTCCATGGAGAACCAGAACTAACCTTGCTGTGCTTTATATTCAGCACAAAGTAATAGACTTATCAAGTATCTCTTGACCATGATAGATTTCAACCCCAGCATCCTGCTTTTCCTTCACGACTCTCCAACTTAAGTCTCTGAGGTCTGCGCTCACCTAAACAGCTCCAGCTGGCAAAACTTACGTTACACATTTGAAAAGAAAATTCTCCTGTTACTCTCCGAGACGGGATAAATATTACACACACAAACTGTACTACACAGCTGCATAAGCCCATGAGTTGCTGGATTTCTGCTTACAATCTTACAAGCAACCCTAAATTACCAAATCAGTCTCTGCCTTCACACATCAAATACGCAACAGCAGCATCTTAACAGTATGGATTTAAACATAAAAAAGTATCTTTTGAGAAGGAAATACACATGCAAATACAAAAACATAATGCCTGCATTTTAAAACTTGTAGTTCATTGTCAAAAAGTTAGAAGCTCACCTAAAACTCGAATTGCCAAAATTCTCACATATAAGATAAACTCTGATATGTGGGAGTCCTATTTTAAAATCTCAGAGCTTTCTACTAGAACGACTACAGAGGAAGAAATTAGTAACAGACAACTAAGTGTAAGATCCACTTTTAAGACCTATGATAGGTGTTGCTATGTCAGATAGCTGCCCTCAGTCACAGGGAGGGAGAGGTCACATTCCTGTCTTCTAATTTATTAAAACTATACAAATAAATATTTTAAAAGAGCATGAATATTTGATTCCCCATGCAACACTGGTGCCTTGGGCTTTTTACTACTGAATATATTAGGTCTGAACTTTCAAAATCGTGTGACGAAAGGAGGTGAAATCACAAACGGCTTGGGAATACACAAAGACAGAGGAGAGAAAACTAGATGGTAAGGGACACGAAAGCAAAAGAAAACCCTTCATTTTTGGCAGTTGCTGTATATTACATGCATTAGCATGCAACAGTACCCAGAAACACTAGCTGAGCTTACAGTCACCTCATTTTAAGTACTGTTTATAGCAGGAGACAGTCCTAGCTCACACAACTTAGTGTCTCAACAGGCAAAACAAATTATCTCCATTTATAGAACTTCATGTCAACCAGAGTCAGAAATAGCATTGCATTAGCACAGAGCTCACAAAAGCAGGGGGAGAGTCACAGCCTGTGTTAAACACATGGTATGTATTAAATGACTTACAATAATTGGTGGTTAGGATTTGTTTTAAATAAATAAGATAAAAATGCACCATATAATGAAACGCCTCTTCAATAAAGCAAACGCACAAGAGAATCTGGTCAGCTCTACAGAGTTCACTGCATGCTAACAGCACATCTGCATATCGGTACGTGGCTTTTAGCAGTAACACATTGGTATTATTCGTAATACAACAAAAAGGTAACAATAACATGGACCGGTATCTCCCCCAGACTTTGAAATTAATCTCTTTCCATTCTATGGCAGGTGAAGTCGATTTTCCTCTTCCAAATAAAGGTGGTGGTTTCTTTTGTTTGGTTTTTGACGCAGAAGAAGGGGACAAGGAGAAGGGGAGAACAGAAAAGACGACGAAGTTAGTTTAGAACAGGAATTGGGCTTCTCAAGCCCCGATTCTATTGTGTCTTATTTGTATTCTGTACTACATTTTAACAACTAAATTATAAAACATTAGTATTCACACATGGCATGGCATTTATTGCAAGTTAAACTATTTCTTTAAAATAAGATTATTAAAATGAGTTGTGGTAGGCATGAAATGCCTATGAAATCTTTCTACAAATGTTCACAGAGCTTGCCCTTGGACACAAGCTCATGACTGACAATGAAATCATCCTGCCTATGCAAAGAACTAAAACACTTTTGCAATTTTCTGACAGCAGAGGCTATTGAATTGAAGTGACTCATTATTAGTGTTTACCCTTTTGCATTTATTTCTAATTTGTTTTGAAAGCTCCAAAAGAAAGACTAGTAGACTAGCCAGAGGTTCAATAAACTACATGTCTCTTCTAAAACAGACTAGTGGAGTTTTGCTGTACAACTACAGGGACTCATTTAGTATCTTAGTTGGTGCAGTGAGATACTGAGGACTTTTCACTCCCTGGGGAACAAATCCACATTCTGAAAAGACTAAATGAAGGCACAGCATTTCACAATACCATCGTCTGATGTGACACCATTCACGGTTTCTGCTGAAGACTTGGTCTCATGCAGAATAGCTGCCAGCACTGCAGGCAAGCCTGAGACATACGAGCAAAATTTTGAGGGAAACCTTGCGCATAGTATCATCTGAAACTCGCCCATACAGCAATTGACTCTAGCCAATGTTGCTGGTACCTAAGCAATAAATTTACTGGTGGATTTCTGAAGAAAAGCAAGTAGTTATCAGACAACCCAATGGTTAGAGGGTCATAATCATTCCTTTAGGGAGTTGTGTTACAAGAAGCACATCGGGGGAGAAATCTAACCACAATCCTGAAGCTTTTCAGAAATCACAGAACAAGCTTTTATAGCTTAACACCACAAAAAAATACTGTATGTGTTCTTTTTCAGTAACCGTCATCACCAGTGGCTCAAGTGGCCCTATCTGAGCCATGGGGAATTTGGACAATGTTGCATTATAGAAAGTAAACTTTGACATTTACTTCTTTTAAAACAGCTCAATTACTTACCTGTAGTACTGAATTCCTGACATAAACAAAAAAAAGTGTTCCACTGTTAACTGGTTAAGGATGACCCTCAGCAAAGCATACTTCTTGGGAGACAGACGTTTACTTTCAAATACTGAAGTTAGTAACACAATGTTTAGAGATAATGTTTTGATCATGAAATATTTCACTTTTGAAAGCTATTTACGCAGCTGACTTCCGAACAACTTTTCTTACATAAAATACAACATGTGGTAGTCCACTGCCTTAGAACTATCACTACAGGACACAGCTTAGTTTCAAACTTCTAAGAGTCCTTGAAGTACATAGCACCAATCACATTTATTTCTTCACTGCAAAACTCTCCATGATTAGGTGGAAGTTGTAGCACACACTGGATGACAGTCTCTTTCAAGTCCCATGACATGAAGAGAGTGAGGAGGACCCATCTGGCTCCTTCCTTATGTCAATGCAATCCAAAATATTCCATGCTTTCCCCTAGTGATCTCAAACACAAATGGATCTGAGCAAGAAGGGTGATGGCCTATGCCTGTGGCACTTGAGATCACAAAGCATCCTGTGCGTAATAAACCTTCCTAATACCATACTCAGGAATTCTTCCTTGATTTAAAAAAAAAAAAAAGGAATGGTGCTACTCAAGCATGAGCCCAAATATCCGCACGAGATCCTAAAAATACCCAAATACTCCTGAATGGTCAATAATATTGCAGATTGCTAACAGGGTTAAACAATCAATGCAGACACCTGGCATTAGTCCATTAACCAGAAGAAATCAATTACAACATGAGAACTTAAATAGCATTTAACATACAGAGGGAGGCCTAAGCCAGCCTGAAAAGGGTAAAGGAAATCCAAGGACTCCAGGTGACATCAGATGAGAGTTGCCTTAGAGTTATCAAAAAACTCAGCGGTGAAGTAGAACATTTGTGATAGGGCAGTATATGTTAAAGTGTATCAAGAGATGATTTTTGAGCTTTCACTTACTACTCATATGAAGGTAACTTGCACTTTGTTTTCCTGGAAGAATCTTTTGATCAATAAGAACTGCAGCGCTCTCCTCCAATAACTTGAATAACCCATGAGAGGTATGGGCAAAAATATAACCCCACAGCAACAGAGACTTTTATTTATTACATTAGTCAAGATATTCCAAAAGTAAGCAGGCACTCAATTAATAAGTAATTTAGAAGAGATCAATTTTTAGGAAGTACACATCACTTCTTTGAGCACCAAAATTTTCATTAGTGTTTTGCCCTCTGTCTGGCGTGATAGAACTGTAAAGCATCAAGTCTGACTGCCAGCCACCACAGACATATTTATTAGATCAGATATATTATGCACTTATCATCTTAAGTGAGTCACATCCTTATATAAAACCACATTAAAAATTGCAGCAGGCTGAAAGCATGTTTCAGAGTGGGCAATGTATTACAAAGCCAACACAAGCCAATTTTTGTAACAAACTTGACAGTTGTGTCCTCTCCGATTTTAAAACAACAGAAGCAACGGGGCTGTTACCACCACCAGAAGTTTATTCCGCTATGCAAAACTCTCATGCTTTTTTTTTATTATTTTGAATGTAATTTTGCTCAATTCTATCTTCAAATGGCATTTATATTTTCAAACGCTAATATGAAACAAGCTCTCAGACTATACACAGTAACTTTTTTCACTATGCTTCCCCCCTGCCGCCCGAAACTTTCTTAAGTCATTCCAGATGATTTGAGGTTTTTCTACACACTTTAAGAAATTCTTATTATTTACTATGGGAACATACGATAATGAAAAATGGAAACTGTTGAAGAGAAACTCCGTTAGGAAAACTTAACCAAATCAAACCTTTTTGTTACCTCATCTGGGATTGAGAGCAGCATGCCTCACTCAGTACAAAATTCACAACCCAATCTCATAGCCTCTTGGATAATATTGAGAAAACTACCAAAGCAGAGGAGGCGGCTTCGGACACCATACCCTGGCAGTAACATGAAGACTAAGCTGAAACAAACTGCATCAAAACATGAAGTTGATAGCAGGTGGACCCATTAAAGTCCTGCCTGTTTTCACAGATGAAACTCGTGTTTATTTCGACAGCACAAAGTCACTGTTGGACAGAAAAAAAATAAAGATGACATGGCATTACATGTAAATCTAAAATGCAAGGAAATGGGAATGCAAAAGTTTCATGAATACTACTTTCTCTTACTATGAATACTGAATTATAGTAATCAGCAGCTGTGAAATCACTTAAATATTGCACAAACTCATTTGTCATTCCTTAAGTTCTTCAGAGCTTAATCATTTACTATGAAGTTTCACACAATTTAGTATAACCACTCATATAATTTTATATCTTCCATTACCTGATATAAACAAAAAAATGGCAATTTAGCTGTAAGACATACAGTCTAGAAATAGTCATTGATGAAGAGCTGGTATTCTTGGAAATTATTAGTATTTATAAATTGAATGGATATATATACTAGGGTTTTACAGAATGTAGAAAAGAACTTTCATGTTTTTGTGACTCCTCCTATTCTAAGCAGTGACAAAATATTATATAAATAGAAAATGCAGAAAAAAATGTTGAGTAAATCATGAGAATATGAAATTAATCTGTATTGTCATTGCAGTTCAAATAACAAAACAAGTAGTAATGAAAAGTTTCAGCTGAGAGTATGAAGCTGAGATTGATGAGTAGCAGGTGGTCATAAAGACAGTATCACGCAATATCTGTTACATACTAAAATAAAAAGAACGCAAAACATATGGATAATTTGACAGCAATAACGACAAGTTCTCTCCTAACATTTTGCTTTTTATTAAAGGACCTTGTTCAGGAAGCATTTTGACTCTGAGCTTACTCATTTGCATATCTTCTTAGAGAGGGGGCCTTTTCTCACTTGTGTTCTAAATTCATGAAAAAAAATACATGAAAAACATTTTGAAATATTTAAGTTGTTGTAAGGAGAAAAGCATGTGGGATAATAAAAGAATTTGGTTTAGATCTTGTCACTTAACATCTCGTATAAGACCGGATGAAAAAAAGGGTAAAGATGTTAATGGTAAATGGGAGTGTGCAACAAACCAGAGTGAGGAAGGTAGGAAAATATTTTTTTAAAAAAATGAACAAACAGAGAGACATTAAATAGGCGCAAAAAAATGACAGCTGGGAAAAGAGAACAATCAGTGAATCAGGGAAACAAGTAATTCCCAACCTGAGTAGCACTGGAAAGGAGCAACTTGAAAAAATGGTTGTGCTAACAGAGGTTAACCATCACTGGGAATAAAAAAAGCAGTTCCACACTTGCCAAGCACTGTATAAGTAGAAAATGTCAATGGAATTTGGACGGAGCTGTCTGTTTGGGAATAGTTTTGGTTTAGTGACTTCAATAGGCAGCTCTTCCCTGATGGTTAGAAGGATGAGCATTGGTGCTGTTGCAGCTATTTAAGCTCTGAATCCTAAGTTAATATTGAGGGAAGAGCTGTAATGACATTTTGCAGTCCAGAGCAAGGCAGGAATCTTCCAGTTTCAGCCATACCCCCGCCAGGCCCATTGCAGTTGCATTAGAACCTCTTGGACACAAGAAACAGGATTTGTGCCTTAATCAAACAGCTCCAAGCTATTTTCAGTAGATATTTCAGATATAGATTTGACCAAGCAAATTCTGAAGAAATTGAGAGACTTTCTTTCAGGAAGACATTGTAAAGATAGTGTATTTGAAGTACAAAACGGAACACATTTTCTCCTGATTTGCAATTTAAACACCTTTCAAGACAGGAAAAAAAGGTGCTTTGATTCTTGTACAGTATTGTTAGAATATTTTTTGAAAAAGCTCTGTTTTGTGTTAATGTGAGAAAGGTCTTCGGCAAGATTTTCTTCCCTCCACATGCCCAGATTTTCTTCCCTTAAGTGTCATTGCACTGGCTGATATTTCTTCCAGTACGTAACCTTTGAAACTTAAGACAGTGAAGATCATGGTGTGATAGAGACTGTGCTCTCTGTGAAGAGGGTAGGCAATAAAATTCTTTGCTAGGAAAGACAACTAGAAATTCAGCTCAGTGCAACTTGATTGGAAGGAGCACTTTATCTGTCTGTGCAAATTAATGGCTTAACTGAACTCTGTTTAGTTCAGAAGTTAAGAGCATTGCATTAATCCGCTGAACAATTTAAAAGCCCTAAACCCTCCAGAACTGACTTCTACAAAAGCTAGCAACAATATCGATAAATCAACAAAACATATACATGAAGAACACTGACTGTATTTTTGTCTTAAAATTTTCTCTCAAAGCTGTTTTAGATTTTGGAATGTCAGTCTTATGTACACAGAACAAGAAGTCATTTTTCTTTCCTTCCAATGAGTAAGGTTTGATTTCTTCAGGACAGGAAAAAAATACAAGCTCCGGGTCTTCGAGCCCTGCAGCAGACCCGATCGGATTCATTCCAGTGATCATTATTTTACGAAGTTTGCCAGGAATTGTTCTGACTACGCCTGGTCTGGGGAACTCTGCTGGGACAGGGAATACTTCACCTCAAGATCAGGTTCTAGGTGACTTGTCTAGGCACGTAACATGCTGCGATACTATCTTCCTATCCGTACAATGAATGGCTTCCACCCAAAAAGAAAAAGAAAATAAAAATTCCTTGAAAATATATATATATGAGTAATTATATAGATGCTTTCAAGAAATGTTAACTCACCTACCAACACCTATTCAGTCTTTATTAAGACATTCTAAAAAGCATTTTCTTTATAAAGCACTGGTCCTGAGAAGGATGCAGTTCTCTTTCTCTTTTTGTTGTCCAAATACTGAAACCGATTTTTTTAAAAAAATTGTTACTATTTTCAAATGTCTAATCACCAACTTAAAAAAAAAACCAACATTTTCTTCTCATAAGGGAAGAAAATTATTTATCATCTGAACTCCCCAGAGATTCCAAAATAAGCAAAGACTTTTACTAAGTATAAATTAAAGAAGAAACAAACAACTATATCAAATTGGCAGCATGTCCAAACTCACACTGTGTTATTAAATTAAGTCAGTGACATTTAAATGAGTGCACCTGTATGCATACAAAAATAATTTCCTAATTAATTAGCTCTGCAGCTCTTGATGGCCTAATAGGTCAAAAGTACATTAATTATATCTAAATGAACAGAAATCTTTCACAGGTGGCCACAAACCCAGTGAATATATCTCGATACTTCTGATTCCTGCAGTAGGAGATAAGGTCAAATATTCACTTACCGTATTTTTCTGATGTAGGAAATATTAATGAAAGGAGACGCTATATTATTATTGAGTGCAATTACACATATGGCATTGTACAGAGACATCAGATGGCATTGTCCTGGACAGAGCGACCTGCGCACTAGTGGAAACAGGTATAGCTATGTGTTTTGAATAGCAGCATATTGGGAAAGGAAGAGAGTTTGCCAGGAAAGAGCATAGAGCTAGAAGAGAATGGGAGAGGGAGGCACTGGAACTGAGGAGGAATCTGAAGAGAGTTTGATAAACACAGGGAGCAGCAGACATGGTGATAAAATCCTCAATTACTGAAAAAACCACTTAGCAGAAAGGATGCTAAATGTTAATCAAGCATCTGTACAGCTTTGCGCTGTCATTCTGTCAGAGTGTCTCTGGAGAGCATGCGCACATATTTGACCAAAACATATTCTCCGAGTTCTGTATTTACAAAATACAATAACAAGTTAAAAATTATTGGATGATCCAAACCTATTTTAAAGACTGAAATCCCATTTTTATTTGAATTTAAAGGAGGGAATTCAAGTTCAAACAGAATATCTATTTAATTGTATTTCTATCTTTCTCTAAAAGAAACCTTTTTCTTCAACTTTTACCACAATCTTTAACTGAAGAAGTAATAAAATGGAATATAAACTTCCCCTGAAGTCCCTGTGAAAAGCCCTGTACCTTCTTTTTGTTTGTTTGTTTTATAGAGACATGATGACAACAAAAATGTCTGGAATCAGAACACCCACGCCCTTAAATGAGAAATTGTAAGTAAAAGTCCCTGATACCCTGACAACTTGTGTACTTCCAAGAGGCTTAGAAAAAAACCTGTAGCCAGGACAGCTAACTCTTAAGTACAAATATAGCTTAGAGGAGCATCACGCTTGTGTTGCTAATTCTTTCCGTAACTTCCAACAACTGTTTAATCTCTCTATCACAACAGATGACCCGCACAAAGCTGCAAAAACTGTACGCCTTATCTTCAGGAGGGAAGTGAAAAAGAAGGAAGAGCACAATATCTAAAAACTGGTAAGGATCTCTCAATAGCAATAACTATGCAACAAAGATCTAAGTGTAATTTTTTTTTGTTGATATTTTGTTTATTAGCTCTGTAGGTAGTTAAAGTACATGCAATTCTTTACTTAAAATCAGGTATGTTATCAAGTCAAAATCTTACAACATAGTTTTTGTGACTGGCCTAGGCCTGGATATTACACATTTGCTGCTGTATCAAATCCAGCCTGTTAGTCATTTGTGGGAATGGTGAGGGTTTTCAGAAGAAGTGGAGGCGGTATCCCCAAGGGTACCTAAGAAATTTGATTGCCATTCAAATAACAGTAAAGGCGCTGGCTAGATAACATACACCACCATTACTGATTTAAACATGTAACCCTTGGTTGCATACATTAGGTGAGCTAAATTTTCAATTAAAGAGAGCTTATGATTTTACTAGAATTTTACTATACCATAGCTGCTTATTCTTTTATCTCATGCATAAGGTGAATGGTTCCAAAGACAGAGTGAGACAACATCATTACCTAAATAACGTAATAAGTCTCAGCGACTGACTGGGTAATCATCGACTGTTGTAGATTTCCCAAGCTGAGCAGGAAGCTAGGAAGTGATCTATATATGCACAAAAAAACCCAGTAAAAATCACAAGTTCTGCTCAGTTCAAGCTAATTCTATTGTACAGATTTTTACTCCAGGAGGACACAAAGATCTCTTCAACTTGAAAGTAACCCACAAAAACTACATATAAACACAAAATGGTAGAAAGTTGATGGGCAGATTCTGATAAGCCAGTCCTAACAAATTGTGTCTTTGAATACTTTCAGGTGCTAACAGAAATGGAAAATAGAGTCTGGCTCTGTTTTCCTTTCCAAAAGATTTGCTATGCAACACAAATAATCAGAACAGGACTAAGTTAATTCGCCATCCATATGTTGACTGTTTACTGTGTACAACTCTGGGACTGCTCAACTAATGTGAGCTGTGTTCTTCAGTATCCTTGAAATAAAGGAATTTGTTCAGAATTTTACATTCTGATAGTTCCTTTCACACTGCAAACTCATCTGCTTGTGTTGCTTTATTAAGATTTTCTCTCTGGGACTTTCTACGTATCAACCTTATCAAGGAGGGTCAACTGTGACAACAGGAATCAGATGAATGCTTCCAAAGATTTGTTTGATTGGCATGAACAGATTTCATCTGATATTTTGTTGTCTTAAAGTTGACCGCATGGTTTCTTCTTTCAGAATAAATAAATCAAAATTAGGACAACAAGCATTTCAAAATTCTCACAATCAAACCATATATTAATCGGACCAAATAAAGAAATGTAACTGATGAACCTATAAACGGTGATTCCAAGGCAATGTGTGGAACTGCAATTTCTGCAAACTATTTGCCTTTCCATTGAAAAACAACACTAGTCAGGAAAAAAATGAGAAATAGCCAGACTGTTATGTAGTTTTCTATGAAAAGATGAACAGTGTTAATAAAAGATTTGCATAACATGCTTTTGAAATTCTGATTTCTAACAGCCTTTTAAAAAACTGAAAAACAACTACCAAACAGATTAGGTTTTAATGAAGATTATTAGCCTTGAGAGAACAACTACTTTATTCTATTCTTTTCCTTTCTCTGTGGATTTTTAGCGAAAAGTGACACTGAAATACCACCAGCTGCATATAAACCCATGTTGCAAAACAGCTGAGGAACAGGCTCATGACCTTCAAAACTCTCTTCTCTGAGGCCAGTGGGGAAATTATAACAGTTGAGAATTTAACAAATTCAGTTTTCTTAGCTGAATGTAAGATTTTTCTCCATAGCACAGGAATTAGCCAGCATCTCTACTTAACTGTGAACAATACAAGGGCACCAGCACCTCAAAATGCTGCCGCACTGCTGACATGTAAAGACTGGCAATCACATCACGAGTCTCTGATTTTCCATACAAGTCCAAGTAATGGTGTATAATCATTAGACTCCCCCTCCAGCACAAAGGTATGTCCCTAAGGGCCTTCCATCCAAGAACAGAACTGGCCCAGCACAGCATCACTGGCCAAAACTACTGTGCTTCATGACCAAGACAGAGAGCAAGAGTGCTGGAAACTACAACCTAACAACCACTGTTTTCTCAAAGGTACAACACCTGTTACATTTGCGTGATTATTTATGGGTTCAGCGAAAACTAAATGCCTCATTTTTTGGGAGAACTTAGTGATTCTGCAATTGTGCCAGATACCATAAACACAATTATACCGAAACCAACCTCTAGTAACGCATCCCTCACGAGCGAAGCACAGAGCAGCCGTCCTGTCAGTCTTCACAACTGCCATGCCCACATCGTTATTTTCTAAGTTACATAAATGTACAATACATCAAAAAGCAATCAGTCAACATAAAAATGTTTATGTCATGCCATGGAGAGCTTTCATGATAACTGTAAAGATAGGCAGTATATTATGGGGCAAAATGTCTTTGTTACGTTTTCCCACCACCACAGTTCAAAGCTTAAGGCTACTCAACATGGCAGCAGAGGTATGGAGAAAGAAAACTGGAAGGAGTGCGTTTCACAGTCATTTCATTTACAGGACTCGCATTTCCTCTGCAAATACAATTTTAAGTACAGGGTTAAATCAATCCCTGTAATTTAAGCCAAAGGCAAGCAGCTGAGAAAGGGGAAAGAAGTGCACTACCCTTGGTATTGTTTAGCTCTTCAGGTATTTTATACAAAAATATGGCTATTCTCTTTGGAGACAATTATTGCCGAGCAAGATTTCAAATGCAGAAGGGATTAAAAGGAAGAAAAGTTGTTGCTTCAATACAAGTGCTTCTCAAATTAGTAGTTTTAGACACATTTATTCAAGATTCTACCATGACTTCTGATAGTTTGGCTCACAAATTCACATACAACTTTGAGAGCTTCCAACTACAAGGAAACTTAACAGAATATGGAAGAAGTAATTCTCTCTGAAAACAGATTAAAAGACGACCATAAAATAGGCTGCCACACAACCCCTGCATCTCTCATTAAACTACTTTTCAGAGCATAAATATGCTCCTTGACTTCACCAAAAGCAGCACACCAGAATGCAACTTACCCAGCTGTAACGCAGCAGTACTACTGAACTTTCCTTCTAATCAATAAAGCAACAAACAGGCACATTTGCTGATTTCTGTTGCAATAAGCTCACCTCCCACATACTACTGCTACTCACAGGAGCTGCGACTAAGAGAACACCATCATTAGGTTGCTAATGATTTGGATCTATCAGCAAACACAACCAAAACATTTTTTCCTCCCTTACATTTCCCCTCCTCATCTCCTTTCAAAAAAATACCATGAAAGAGAGGCATCCTTTGCCAAAATGCAGATTCCTCTCATTGCTTTGTAGTTATCAAGCTGTGAGAAGCCACTCAGTGTCACAAGAAACCAGTACATCAAGCAACACTATAACCTTGCTGGCCTTGCTAAATTCCCACTTTCACTTATAAGCTCGCAGGCGTTTTGTCACTGGAAGATCACTAGAACTCTCCCTACAGTGAGTAAAGGATGTAATGCATTTTGCCAGGAAAGGCCTAAAATATTTGGGTTTGTGTCAAACTTCCCAAATTCTCCTTCAATTATATGGATTTACAGCACAAACTGTATGATTTTGTCACTGTCACACAGCTGTTCTAATGATACAACAGAGCTGATGAGTGTGTTGGCACTTCAGCATAGAAGTGGCATACAGCTTACTGCCCACACAAGATGAAGCAGAAGGTAATCACTACAATATGTGATCACTACCCTGACTGAGGGCCTACGAAGGAGAATGCTTTGGAAAGGAAAGTACCCTCCTTTTTCCAAGATCTGGGAGACAGTCTGTTCCCTTACATTTGGCTCAGAATTTGATGGCAAGGAAAGGTCTAAACCTCTATAAGAGCTTGTAACACTTTCCTATAAAATTGACTTATGTATTGCCAATGGTGATTTTTAGTTTAGTAGAACTACACCCAGTAAAGCTGAAAGTCAGCTTTACCCTATCCACTCTTGTGTAGAAATAAGGAGGCTCATTCCAATGGTTTACAGACATGTTCTTCCCTTGACACTTGCATGTAATTCTCATTAATGGAAGTGGGAGTTTTGTGTGTGCACAAAGGGGAAAACTAGACCCATATAGCCATCATGTTGCAGTTTCTTAAGGGACTAAGTACTAATCACTACCTTTCAGCAACATCCACTCCTTCCTATTAATTTCTTTTCAGCTTGTATGTCTCCAAAGGAAAGCACTGGTAAGCAGAGCGCTCCTCAGTGTACCAGCAGTGCTTTGACCTCTTCAGGAGCACGTACTGTATCCTCAGCAGCTCGCCCTTGAGTGCTTGCACAGGAAGAGTCTTAGTTGGTTCCTCCAGAGCACCTTGTTACATTGATTTGGAATGAAGTACTGCAGAACAAATTACAGAAAGGCACACTGAAAGTGAAGACACTGGCTGAACTGGCATACTTTCCTAAGAGCATCTGCCTCTGAAATTATGTACAAGTTAAAAACAAACAAAAAACCCCAAACATAGTAAATCTTCTTGGTGCTAAGGCGTTACAAGGATCATTTCATTTGGAAGATGTTACATGCACTTGTGACATGACAAAATGCAGTACAAATTGAAAACTCAATTTCCATATTGTTTTAAATGCAAATATGTGAACTTAAATTTCGAGGCCATTCCTGAGAGAATTAAGATCTTTCGTTTTACTTGAGGTTGTAGATTAATCATTAAATAAATAAAAAATGCAAAGTCTGAAAGACTTTTTCCACATGGATAAAATAGCGCAAAACCAGTATCAAAATTAGAAAAATAAATCTTTAGCCTTTCATTACAGAAAAAGAACATAGTTGCTTGCCAAATTTCTACATTAAAAAAAAAAACCAAACCACAGACACATCAGGTGGTATATTAACAAAGATTTTAGTTTTCTGCAAATCTAACTTGAAAATAAAAGAACGTACAACCTTTGCAAAGCGTAAGAGTCAACACAGTCTCTGCATGGCCATGCCATGAAAAGATGCTGCTGAACAAAAATTGTACGTCACATGCAAACAGTGGTCTTGTCCCATTAACCTATCCCAGTACAAGGACAAAGGCTTCAAGAGATATCAAAAATACCCAGTCAACAATAATGAAATGCAGGTAGAGACAAGTCACAGAGCAAAAATAGGATCGTCGGTGCAGCCAGTGTAACAAAGGAGAAATTGATACAAACAAAACACTTTATAATAGAGTTCAAAACAAGAGAAATTTATTTCTCTCAGACTGTCAAATATCATAATTTACTTGAGAAAGTGAAAGAAAAAAAACAGGACAGGGATACAGCAGGAACAACAGCCCACTGTACAGGAACTTGTTACTACAAGAGTTCAACAGCCTTTAACCTCCTGAAGGACAAGTTTCTTTCTTCCATGCTTTGGCACTATTGCTGTAAATTAGCATGGCAACACAGCCTGATGGAAGAGGCAAGGAGAATGACAGTTTACCTACTGCAATTTCTCCAGCATTTTTTTTCATCTGAGGTTGCTGAGCTCTTAAAACTTGAAGGTTTTATGGGAGAACCAATTTCTAATTTATAATTAGAAAGGTTAATTCTAATATTTCTACCTATAGTTAATTACACAAATTTTTTAAAGTGGCGACAGCAAAAAGTTTTTGAGAGTGTATTTTAGTTTTCTTAAAGCGTATTAATAATTTATTTTCTTTTCAAAATTAACCTTAACTTTATTAGCTACCAGAATTCTACAAAGATGGGAATTGTTTTTCTCTTTGTGTTTTTCTGGACCAACTCTTTTTATTCGTATATTTGATGTTCAGACACCACAGTAACAAAAGTATATGGAACAAAGTGGGCATAAAACTGTCATAAGAGAAATAGCCAAAAGGAAAAAAAGCGTAAGGATAGAGAAAGGATTTGAAGCGACAGGACAAAGACCTAATAATAAGGAATGCAAAAAAATAGGGAATGGTTTGTCACATTTCAACACATGAGTAGTAGATACCATATTCACTCACAACTTGTGTGACTAAATTTTTTCATGACCTTGGGCAAAGACTATCTTAATCCTCTCTGGCATATTTATTCCAGCATCTATAAAACAGATGTCATTCGTCCGCCTCTATAAATATTGCTCTTACCTATCTACAAAAAGGAATGATCTAAGATTCTGGCAAGAAGGTAAGTCAGAGTTGAGTCAACTTTATTCATTATGCCATACACAGTTCTTCTGTTATTGTTTTACCTACAATATAAATATAAAACATGCTGAAGCTCTATTTTTCTCTCCAAAGAAATGAAAAGTAAGTTCCATGTCTTAACCACATTAATTCTGTTGGCAGTAATATTCCAGCATATACAAGTTTCTGATTCTGAAGAGACAACAAAAACATTCACTCCTATAAATCAGAAAAATGTCCTAGGATAAGACAAACTGACAGCCAACAATTTCAGAAATCAAAGAGACAACAGCAAAGCCAACCTTGTGCTGAGTTAATAAAAGCCTGTTTGTGCAGTTTATTTTTCATGTCAGAGTGCCCTGCTTTAAAAGAACATTAAAACTTTGTTGTTGGTACAAATAAACTAAAAAATTAGGCACTTAATTTTCCTTTAGCCATATCTCAAAGTTTACATTTCACCCTAAAGTGTCATACCTTGTTTTATCAAGTTTTAAATATGAGTTAGTATGACATCACATTTTCTTCAATTAGACAAAATGGGTTAGAAACACCGTCTTAACAACAACAAAAAATTTACCTGCCAAATGGATAATGGTTGTTGTTAATAATGTTGTTAATAATAAATGCTTGTTGTATTTTTTACACTATAGTACTAACAACAAAAATTATTTTTCTACTCCCCGAGAATAACCATTTCTGTGAGCCCCGTAAAAATAGGATAAACTAATGTTCCTGTACATGGTGAAAAGTAAGGTAATTTGACAAGACGACAGGTGAGAAGCTATTTTGCTCTGACAGAAGAACGGAAAGAACTTCCTCTCTTCTCTTCAGCACTAATGTGAAGCACACCGATTAATATTTGTGTGACTATAACACAAGAACAGGTAAGTAGCCTCTTTGGTGACATTGTAAATGTGATAATTTAAAATTACAAATGTAATTCCATACGCAACTACACTTCTAACAGTAGTATGACTACTAGAGAACGTTATCACTAGCCCATTTTATTGGCTGGTCATCCCAAATACAGAAAAGTTAAATATGTATACTACGTAACTTTGCAAATCTGCGATGATCTATTTCATTAAAGAATATAAAGAAAAAGAGAGATATAGGATATAGATTTCCTGTAGCTGGCTGATGACAGAATGAAAGGCAGAGAGGAAATAAAATTGTAGATCACCCACTACTGACAGTAAGTTAGAGAAACAAATGTATCTATTCATGGTTCAGGGATATTAGAGGGCAGGAAAAACAAAACAAACATCAAAACTCTGCAAAGGTGGTGATAATGGAAGGGACAAGACTGCATGCCATCCACGTACACCATTGTCACGGTTGCAACACAGGTCCGAAGCAGAGTTCCATAGGTAATACGCAATGCCCCATCACAGCATCGATCTCTGGGACACAGCAACAGAACAGCCACAGGCACCCAGGAACAATCAGCCACAGCTCCCGCTCTGCCTGGGAGGAAGCTCTCACTAACCTCCCCCTCACTCTCTAGTTTCCTTCTTTACAGTAACCAAAGGCTTCATCTCGACGCTTGTGCTCAGCTCCCAGTATGCCATCTGAAGTAGGCAATTTCTTCAGGCATCGGTCATCACTGTCTTCCCATCCTCCTAATTACATCTTTTTCCAGCCTGGGGTCTGACTACAAATAAGCCACTGTCTTCAGAGCAAAGCAGCCACACAGCACAGGGGAAGGCTCTTACCACACTGTCTGATGGTCTGTATTTTCACGTACAATCTAAGTGAGCCGCTTTCACAGCCCCGTAAGTGACGCAGTACCCTGCCGGCAGCCGGGACTGTAGCCCACCGGCAAAGCATATGGCCTGTTCCTCAGGGCCGCTGTGACTGTCGTCACTGCTCTCAAAGGTGCCCTGCACCTCTGCCACTGCCACTTCCAAGGTATTAGTGGGAAGCACAAGTGAGAAGCGCAATGGAGCAGAGGCCCCATGCTGACCTGGAGGCGTGAGAGAAGACAGGACCAGCATGTCGCCTGCTCTGCCCGTCGCTTCTGCAGGGTCACAGTGCTCACGGAGCTGTACCTCAGCCTGACAAAACCAGTCAAGAAAGCCACTTTGACTCTCCTGAGCTCCTCAGTCAGTAGGGACAGGATATGTTACCTTTTCCTGTAATAAGATAAAGCCAATTAGCTTCTGTCAGCAGGGTCTTACCTCTTAGAGAGTAAAAAGACTCTGAGATCCTATTGATCTAACAAATACAGCCTTATTGGTTAATCTCCACCTTTCTTTCTCCTTTTTCTCCCCTACTGTACTTTCAACTACTCAGTCTCTAAGGTGATATATCCCAATTAGCAATCCAGCTCCAATCTGTGAAGTCAGTAACTCCACTTTACTGGGAAGTCCAATATAAAACTGTAAATGTCCAGTGCATACATTTAGTAATCAGTTAGCAGGTAAGAGTTTGCACATGCGCACAGCACTTAACAGGCACTTGCAAAATCCCGTTTTACAGCCTAAGCGTGTATATGAAGTGAAGAACAAGGCCACATGGAGGGAAACAGCACAGAGATAGTACATGAGAAAAAAGGCTAGTGACATTTATTGTATAAATAATGAATGCTAACCAGTTACAGCGTAGGGCTGCCGTAAGGATGGCGAAGAAAGGGAGTGCAGCTTAACTCAATTCGTTATCCTTCAGGATTTAATGGCATGTTAATCACAGTATGGTGATGATATATAAATATTAAACACATTAAAAATGTGTAGGACATTTACTTCTCATGCAATGGTTAATAAATATCTATAATATATATGTTCCTAACTGATTTATTTTGCAAGTGACTACTATACTATTAAATGCAAATTAGATACCTAGTTCTACACATTTACGCAGTTTAATTTAGTAGTGTCTAACTCTACTGTATGTATTGCCATTATTAAAAAGTTAACATTGACTAGCAGTTAATGTAATGTTTAAAATGTTTGTACTTTATTTTTCCGTTTCTTAAAATAGAAGAAACTAAACTCAAAACTGCTGTCAATCAACCTTCCACATATCCCACTGTGCGTAGAAGGGAGTATGGGTCTGATGGAAAAATTAGGATGCAATCATGTAATTTAAAAGTTTAATAAAATAACCTGGGACAACCATCTAAATGAATGTCACCAAGCCATAAAACTGGCAGTGTTTTAGTTCTGACTGCTGAATTTTACAGAATTTACCATTAAAAATAACATCTAAAAAAGACTGTAGGTTTTATTCTGTACAGTTGTCTCCTCATTTTCCCAAAAAGGATCTGTGATCTGGGCTTGCATGGCCTGAAATGCAGCGTCAGCTGGCAGAAGATTCTAGGGGGTTGGGACTAGATGATCTCTAGAGGTCCCTTCCAACCCCTACCATTCTATGATTCTATGATTCTATGACTCTCGAGCATGGACCAGCCACTAGCATCCTCATCTGGGTTTAAGCATAATAGGGTCTAAAATCACTCCTATTTCATATGGGAATGTCTTTCCCATACCATATCCTCATTCGCAGAGGATCACCTGGTCCTCCCATTCATCTTTGCCCAGTGCTTAACTCATGACAGTAAATTTGTCTACGTTGTGACAAAATTGCTCTTTTGGTCTCAAAAGGCGAGACACCTGTATTTTGGCCACAAAACACACGTGATGTTTCCATATCACAAGGCACCGTAAGACTTTAGAAAACTGAGCAAAGAAGAGACTTTTTGAACTCTTCTCCCTTCCCTGAGTAATTATGAAAATCCTGAGGAAAGAGAATGGAGAGGTACAGACTACATGGATCTTTACGTGGCCTCACAGGTCAAGTATCCTGTTGTGAACACTCAGGCTCACGTCACCTAGTATATTCTACGCAACACAAGTCTGACTGTGACCTAAGTTTATTATGTAATTCAAGTGGAATTAAATAGAAAGACAGAAGGATATTTATTTATATCCCTTATAAGCTTTTTCTCTCTGAATCTCCAAGGCTGCTGAAGTAGAGATATCAGGGCTGATAGATAATTTGATGGAGTTCATTGCTAAATTTTGTTTTGTTTTTTTAAAATAGCATTGCATATCGAGTATATGTTGGGAGTCACATTTCCTCTAGCCTATATTATCAGTCAGCAAACATTTGCTATCAATTGCAGTTGTTATACCCACTTTGACCATGAAAAATTCACTAGTCTCCTTTCTCATCCACACATGAAACATAGGCATAACACAACTTTGCACTCATTTCACAGAAAAAGAATTTTTAAGTGCTTCAAGATCATTTCTCTATCTTGTCATGGAAGGTGGAGAGTGGAAAGAAACAAAAACATTATAAATCAATCCGTCACAAATATTTCACCCTATCAAGTTCTCATTTGTCATCAGATTTTGCAAGGCCCATTTTGAGACTTCTATTTCCTGCTGTGTTACTCCTGGTAACTACTTAAAGTAAAACAGTGACCTTTACTTCAGAGTCAGCAGTCCTTTTGATTCTGTCAAATCAATAATTTCTTCTGACTGTTGAAAGGAAACTAACCTCTATTTTAAGGACTCTATGTTAAAGTGTTTAAAAAAACAACCAAACAAACAAAAAACCCCAGCAAAAAACCCACAGACCTATGCGTTAATATTTATTAGCTCTTTTATTGGGCTGAAGGTAAGAAGTTCCTCAAGGCTGTTGCAAATTTGTTTCCCAGGCCTACGTTATATGGCAAACACAGTGACATAAACAGAACAAAAGGCTTTTTGAGATCTCTCTGCAAATAGGTTCGTTTATTGCTTGGTTGCTGTCAACTATTTCAATCAACAGATCAAAAGATGAAGACAGAATCTTGACAGAAGAGAAAGGACCAAGTGTATCCGAAGAGTGATACAAAAGTTTACGTTTCTACAGATTTTTTGAGGGATGGGTACTATAACGAATTTAAAAAAAAAAAAATCATAAAAAATGAAGTAAATATTGAAAGATGAAAGCTATATGTATGTATATATTTAATATACACACCAATACTGAATACAGCATTCTACCAGAGAGGTACCATTTCATTGTGCAAAGGCAATTTTCTCTTTTCATTCTGATTTGGAGTAAGTCTGTTTATTTCTAAAGTTTAGCAAGATTAAGTTCAGAATTTTGTCCCCAAAAATTTTTTGTTATTTCAAAACATTTGCCATTATTTCACATAATGGGTTAGTACTGACATCTTTGTATGATGCAACTGTATAAAAAATAAAGACTTTATATTTAAAATTCATTTCCTAAGTGGAGTTTGTTTTTATCACTAACTTTACCATACAGATTTTCCAAAAGCATTCAGATGAGAAACATCATCCATCCAAGTAACCAATCCAACCACAATTTTTTCCAACATAAGGAAACATGCTCAAGTTTTGTTAAAATACTGAATAAATACATAAAATAACTGTAACATTAAAATGGTAACTTCAAGTGACTGTAGTGCAAGTGACTATAACTTTGACAAGTCAAAATTCTGGGATATATAAGGTAAACCTTGAAGTTACCGATATGGCTTGCACACATTATCGTAGTTCTCTTTGGTCATGCCTTGCATAGATTTTCTTTGGAACACCACTCTTTTACTCGTTCCAACACTTTGATCAGAAACCTGAAATCAGAAGGAGTGTGTCGAGGACAAAGTGTAACCTTATGGCTCTAGGGATGCCCTACTCAGATTCTACAAGCACAAAGATGAAAGAGGGAAATAGCAAGGAATGTTATTGGAAATGTATAGAAAGATATTTGTGTAGGCTTTCTCCTGCAGGAAAAATACGGGTGTTTAAGATATGACAACTCAACCAATATGCACATACAATTTTCATTGAGTAATTCTTCATTTAAATCTTCTGATCTTTGCAGTCACCCCTTAGGAGCTCTCCCAAGAGCATTTCTTTAGCTTATAACTGAATGGGGCATATAAGAATGTAACAAAAGTTTTAATAAATCAAAGATAGAGAGCATCCACTCCTTCTCCCCTGCGTACAATAGCTTATCTTCCTAGCATACAAGTAAATCAGACTTGCTTGCCCTGATTGGCAACTACTTACCTCATCCTCAAATCGCAAGTGTTTACAAATAGTTTGTGTGTTTCGGAAGCGTATGTAGGAACTGAATGGCCCAAATTAATAATTATTTTCTCCTTCTCTTCCTTGGCCTTTTTTGAAGATGGACAAACCTACGTATTCTTTCAACTTTAGCCACCCTCCACAAGCTCCCAAAGGAAAGCTACTGCTGGTTGTGAGGTTCATTCAAGGAGGTCTTAAACGTCATATGTTGAAGTTACACTGGGCTGATGTTAAAAAGATTTTAACTATCAAAGCGCTAAATGCAAAGTTCTTTCCCAAGCTCGGAGACGTCTCTTCCTTTATTGTTAGCATTAATTTTGCTACCCTCTTGTTGATATTTGAACTCTTTCAAAAAACATTAGGAATACTGGCCCTCTTAACATCATCTCCTGAGGAATCTCCCTTTGGTTGATTAAGAAGACCAAAGTTTTTCCTTTTGCTGCTAAAGCAATTATAGAAGTATTTCTTGTCATCCTTAATGTTTCTTGCTAAATGCATCTAATTTTGAGCCTTGGTTTTCTTAGTACCTTTCTATGAATCAGTGTTACTCTTTTATAGCTGTTCTTAGTAAACTAACTAATTTTCTTTTCTACATAAAGCCAGTGAAGAGTTCATGATTTAGCCTTTAGTCTTTAATAATCTCCCTCTGCTATCCTTCTTCCACATATGGATAATTTTGAATTATACTGTTAATGTCATCTATTTGAAAGCAGATTGCCTTGCTTTCTGTTTTCCTTAGACTGTCCCCAAGGAGATGTTGAAGTTTTATATGTCTGCCACTTTAAAACCATTTTTTCTCCGTCCCTCTAGCAGTTCTCACCCAACCTAACTCCCTCTGCATTGGGTCTTTCTAGATCAGATTGAAGGCTGTTTTAATACTGTTCCTATTAATGATAAATCAATAAACTAATACTTGTCAGTTAATCAACCTGATGATTTCCAAGACTTTGCTGAGCATCCATCAATTTTTTTAACCCTCATAACACCTCCTTATTGAAACTTCATAGTCTACCAAATCTTGTATTCAACATCATTATAAAATCATTCATTAAAAACTCTCTCACCAGATTCCTGATTTCATCACCTTTTGTGAATTATTAAAATGAAAAGCTTTTCTCCTTGCACTGTGGGATTATGGCTTTTAATCTTCATACACTTTTCCGGGTTGCTAGTATTTTGTTTATTTTTCTTCTGTGATCTTTGTCTAAAGCCATTTCCCGAAGCTAGTCAGCAAAGATCCCACACCACACTTACCCAGTGCCTAAATTCACCTCTGTTTAAAAAGCCAACATTTTCCTGGTGATATATATATAATCACGCACTAAGTATCCCCTTCCCTCCTCAAAAAAAGGTGTATTAAACTGAAATCTCTTCAATCAAACGCTTGATATCATACGTACTATTCTTTCACACCCATAGACTTAACCAATTTATGTAGCCAGTTATTTTACAGTTGTTAATATTTTTATGTAAATTAAGGTTTCCATCAACTATTTCTAACCTTCAGGAATTACAGAGTTCAAAATTTATTGTACATGACCAGACATTATAGCCTCAGGTGACATTTGAGCTATTCTTTTCCCAGGTTGAGTAAAAGCCTTAATGCATACTAATTACGTAAAGAAGGGGGGGAACTATGACATACTGATAACAGTTGCACCACAGAGAGCATAAAGTTCTGCCATACTACATACACTATGTGTGCATGTCGCTACACTGTACCACACATTACAGTCTCATTGTTACATACATTAAATACTATCACATGCTAGCAATAATGGAGCAAATAAAATACATTGCTAAACCATTTTAAACACGTTCAAATTTCATTGTATGTTTTCCACAAAGAGTTTACACAGCCTACTTCAACTAGAATGCCATACAAAAGAACGTAAATAGTTGAATCTTAATAAATTAAAACAGCAATTCCACTAGAAATACCATCTCATTAGCAGAAAGCACATTTTCAAATGCAAATAATTGTGACAGTACAATTTCAGAATACCAAAAGAAAACAACAACATTCATCAAGAACTTTACTTGATTACTCAAATAATGAATCAGTTTGAGGATGCCATATCTGGATTGATCCTATCTAGAAGCAGAAAGTATAGTGAAATTAATCCAGTAGATAGTCCTAAATGACATCTTCGTTAGATGTGGATACTTACATGCAGGAATTATTCCAGTGCACTCTGAAAAGTTTAAAGGCTAAGGATATGAAATTTGTTCTCATTCTCACTGACTGATATGGCCAACAATGAGTCTTTTTTATAATTTTGAATATTGTCATCCAGGCCTGCCTGTCGGTGATGCAAAACAGACTACAGGAATGAAGCATCCCAAATGCCCTTAGCAGCATCTCAAATGAGCAGCTTCCTAAACCTTACAACATTTCCGTTAGACGTGAAGTGATAGCAGCGATTTATCACCAGGGAGGGCAAAGCACAGGAATGACAGACATGAGTTGCAACACGTCCCCTCCTCATATATTCAGAACTTTTGAGTTTTGTCATTCAGCTGAATATTGGAATGGCATTATCTGAAGTTCCTTTTCAAGTGATCAAGTTTACTACACCATCATTTTCCTTTGGATCAATGAAATTTTCTCCTTGTTAGCATTTAGTTTCTCTTCTTAAAACAGAAGCTAATTTACAAGTGATTATGTATCTACATCCTTATTTTCGTTTTTAACCTGAAATACCACACTCTCAATTTAAAGACTAAATTGTAATTAAGGACTGCAAATGTGAAACCTCAAGATCAATGTTTCATCACAGAATCACATTAAAAAAGAACCAAAAGAACAGAAAGAAAGAAAATTCCATTACATCTCACTATGAGAAATAAAGACAGGGTCTATAATGAAGATTATATTATAGAAGAGGATCTCGGGTTTATTTTTGTAGTAAATCTATTAGTTTCAGTCAAAACATCGCACATAGGATGAGTCTAGGAACAAAACCTTCAAAACCAACTTTGAAACAATGTTGCCTTTCAAAACCATCTCTGAATCTGGCAATTAAAATAGTTGTTTATACAAATTTCTGAGCCTAAACAACAGACTCTCTCATCAAAGGCAACAGCTACTGAAATGTGAAGTCAGAGGGAAGGTCAACTGGATGCTTTGAGAAGACTTATTCTCTTAATCGAAGTCTTCTGGCATTACAATAGTTCCCAAAAACACATATATGTAGCATGATAAAATAACACCATCTGGGACAGTTTCCACGTTTTGCCTGGGACCAAGCAAAGAACAGCTTTACAAAATAGCTTTGAGAAAAGAACTCTCTCCGTAAAGCAGTTATAGAGAAGAATAATGGGGGAGAAATGGAAGGAAAAAAGACGCAAGAGAATTTTGCATCAATTTTTACTCCAGCTTCATGTCCCACTCCAATGAAAGGCTCTGCTGAAGTATTTCAAGCAAAATGAATGCTCAGACCTGTTCTTCTTCCTCAGGTGTGGTCTTAGATGTGGAACTTTGCTTAAGATCCAGTTTCAGGTTGAACTGACTCATTCTGGTTCCTTATATTCTCTAGGATAATTGAACTGTGAAGTTCAAAGGACTACTATTCAGTGTGGAACTGATAAAGGTAAAAGAAGGAAAACAAGACTGCTCCAGATGGTCTACCAGAGCTGCAGACAAAATACACGGAGACGCACATAAAATTAAATTAAGAAAGAACTGACTGCATCTACAATAATAGTAAAACAACTTTGCCTATTCCAGTACCACAGCCTCACAACAAGAGGCTTCAATATGCAAATTGCAGCTCAAGAGCCAGGTGTGTGTTTATGAGCTCTGGGCCCTTGGAATATGATAAATACACCATGGGAAATAAAGATAACTAGCTTTGAAGAAAGTTTGCTTTTATCTTCCAGCACTCACATACAAGTAGTACTAAACATTCCCTTCTCCCTCTCTCCTCCTCTCACTTCTTCCCCTGGCAATTCATCAGCCATTATGGACCATTTCAATGCTTTACCGAGTTGGGTCTCGACTCGTACTCAAGTGAGTCTCGACTCGTACTCAAGTGAGTCTCTGTGCACATGCAGACACCCTGCAGGAACGCCTGCCCTAGCAAATATTTCCCAGTAACGTGCAAGTTTGTGAGGATCTTTCAGCAGATAACAAGCACCGATTAAAACATTTCTCCTGTTACCTCAGTAAAAGAAGGATGGGCTCCCACTCCATTTATGACATGAATAAAGGTTTGGGGGAAATGAAGTATCTGGTATATTTTGTTACCATGGTGACCACTCGCTTTGGAAGGCCAAGTGACTTCAGTTTGTTGACAGAATGATTTGTAACTGAGTTTCAGAAAAGTGTGCTGTTCATCATATTTTGACTGAAACAACTCTTTTTTAGCTTTGTCTTTTGCTTTGTCTTTGGATTGCACAACAATATGGCTAAAGCATGAGAAAATCTGTTGATGTTATTTACTGTTGTGGAGCCCCTGGCACTAACAAATGAAGAGGAATGCTGTTCAGCACCAAAAATGTCTTCAGTGGTTAGCATGAAATACCTTATCACTCGGCCCCATAGCACCAAGGATGAGACAACTTATTTTAGATGCATTGCGTATTATGGTCTGTGTGGAGTGAAAGATTCTGCATCTTAGCTCCAAATGCTCAGCCAAAATACATACTGTACAAGTGCAGATATGGATAATCATTTGAAGCTGTATGCTTGCGACATTACCCTACACAGGAGGGAGAACAAGGCACTGCTAAAAATCATTTATATTCAACTCAATACCACCTGACATTCACAGCTGCCTATTAACAGAGCAACACCTGGTGCAACAGGGATGGCACGCTGCACTTCCTCTGATCAGGTAGTGTGTGTTGCAGAGAAGGGCTCCCCAGCGGGGGCAGTACCAAGCCTGGTACTCAAAGGATTCCAGGTACAGCAGGAATTTAAATATTTGAAGGCAGCAAAAGCATTTTAAGGCAGCAGAAGCTACCGCTGTTACCAAGAGAAGTCCTGCTTTCCTCCAGTCCCAAATGTTCAATCTAGTCCGTGACCCTAAGCCGTTGTGCCAGCATGGCTGTTTGTGTGGCTGCAGGGTCACCTGGATTCCAAGGCTGAAATAAAGTCTAAAATAAAAAGGTTCATCATGTGGCTATGGAGGCATGAAAAGAAGAGGGAAGCAAAAAGGATGGGTAGCTACAGCTTTGTTTTGGTGCCAGTCGTAAGGAAAAGCCCTCCTACATCCCCCAGATCTGTTTCCAGGTTTGAAGTTATAATTGGAAATCTAATACATGAGCTTTTATGGCATTTGAATGCAAAAAAACACCCTGTTACCAGCACTTCAGAAAATTTGTGTAATACGAATTATTTTTTCTAAGTTTTCTATTTACGCTACAGTATCATAATTGTTCTTTCTTTGACATTTTGCAACAGGAACATTATATTAAAGCAATGCAATCATCAGGAGTTCTTAAGTTTGTGAAGAGCTACTGCTGATCCCTCAAGCTGGTCATCTGTTTCTCTTTTGGATATTGTAGTGAACATTCTGGGAAGTATTACAGTGCCAAGTAAAGAAGATTCATTCTGGTGCAGAATTTCATAGAAGGATATGATACCTAAAAGACTTAACAAGGGCTTCGCCACCACCAAACCAGCTGCACCTAAAATACCTTGTAACTGTAGTCCCAGGCAAACTCTGTTAAGAAGTCTCTGATGCAGATTCCTGGGATTTATTACTTCCGATGTTGATTGGTTTTAGTTGGAAGCCAGACTTCTCAGAAGAGTTCACAAGGCTCAGGGAATCTCACTGGAAAAGGACTTTTGAATCCAGAGTCAAGACTAGAAAAGGCATACACCAAAGAACATTTATTAGTCCAGTGTCTATGTAATTCATGGGAATATGGAAAGACAATGCAAATGTTTCTGTTCAGTCACTCCAAAATTAGAGGTGACTGCCTTCACTTGTTGTTTACAGAGTAGAGATCTCTCAATTTTTTGAGCAAAAGGCCCATACAAACACTCATTTTGGCATAAAGTTGAAATTTTCAAAATCAGACATTTTTGCAGGGCCAAGTACAGTAACAAATTGAGAGGAAGTTGAAATTATGCTGGAGCGAACACTATCAAAACCACATTACTATGCAGACAAGGGATCACAGTATATCCATCACAACTATTCCACAGGTTACAAAGAACTATCGTACACTATACAGAGAATAATGGAAGGGGATTCTTAAGTCTAAAAGTAAATTTAGAATAAAAATTCGGGAAACCCCACACAACCTCATTTTCAACAAGGCTAAAATGTACAAGGCAACATTTAGAGTGTGCCCAATTACCCTTCGGAAATGCACAGCAAGGCTCCTCCTAAGAAGCCCTAAAGTTTTAAAAACCACTCAATAGACAGGAATGAAACAAATAGAAGCGTGGTGTCCCAAAAAGGGCACTAAAATCCATCATTTAAAATAAGGTCTGCTTTCACATACTCCTGAGCATGTCAATGCTCCAGCCTCGTTGCGCGTGAAAGTAAACCCTCCAAAAGAGTTAATTAGAACAGTAGCTTGATATTTATCATGGAGATGCCATTCCCCAGCATGTGAGTTGCGTTTACTCTACACTATTACTGAGCATAAATTTCATCTTTTATTGATTTATAAACACTTCACACTATGTAAAATATTGTCAGATTATCATTCTCTCTCCATAAAATGGCAAGCAAACGTCCAGCCATCTGTTTGGCTAATGAGCACAATCACCCAGGCTACTTTTCAAGCATAACGCATCCCAGTTTGAAACTGCTTTCAGTGCAAGCACCTGTTCATACATATCAATTAAAATGATAATTAGTCTGTTAGTGAATATAATAAAAATAAAATAGTTACAGCTCTATTGTTTACCAATTAAGACTGCCGAGTTCACTGATAATATATTTCCGTGCTCATTTATTTTCCTTCCTGACCCGTTCTAAGACCAGAACAATTTCACACTAATTTAAGGCAATATACATTTCAACATTTGAGAACTTACATTTATAAGGTGGCAAAACCGCAGAACTCCCTATGGAGACATGTACTTTCCTGGAAGGTGTCTCTCTTCATGACAAATCATGATAGCATACCTTCCCATCAAAAAGAGGGGACACTGACTCCCGTGAAAGAGAGGGCTGTGTTTTCCAAGATGAAAAAGTAAATGACGGAGCTAAAAAAGAATGGGAATTCTGCCTTTTGCAGAGAGTTCTTACTACAGGGCAATTATCAGACTTTTTTTTTTTACTAACAATTACTAGCAATTAGCAATTAACTCATTATTCAAATTGGATTATGATAGCTTTTATAGCAGAAGTTTTAAAACATCAAAGACAACTTAGAGGCAGCCAACTCAAAAATGCAGTACAAAAAGGTAAAATAAAATGTCCCCTAAAAAGCAAGTAAGTATCTTTACATTATTTTAGAATTAATATATTTTAAGTTGTAATTCTGCTCTCTGTAAGTGACAAAGTCCCTTTTAGAACAGCAGACATTAAGATCTCAAATCAGCAAACTAATCCACTTGCAAATTTTAAGAAGAGCCAAATCTCTAAATACACTTTTTTAAATGAAAAATACAATTTCCCTTCCTCTTCCTAGCAAAGAAATGATCATGAACATGAACACCAGAAGAGCATGTTAGGAAGCCGCACGTGGAGCCAACAACAGTTTTATATTACACAGAATCCCAGACTGGCAGGGGTCAGAAGGGCCCTCTGGAGCTCCCCCAGCCCACCCCCCTGCTAAAGCAGGTGCCCCCAGAGCAGGGTGCACAGGAACGCGTCCAGGCGGGGTTTCAATCTCTCCAGAGAAGGAGACTCCACAGCCTCCCTGGGCAGCCTGTGCCAGGGCTCTGCCACCCTCACAGTAAAGAAGTTCTTCCTCGCGTTCAGGTGGAACTGCCTGTGCTCCAGTTTGTGCCCATTGCCCCTTGTCCTGTCGCTGGGCACCACTGAGAAGAGTCTGACCCTGTCCTCTTGACACCCGCCCTTTAGATATTTGTAAGCATTGATCAGATCCCGTCTCAGCCTTCTCTTCTCCAGGCTGAACAGACCCAGCTCTCTCAGCCTTTCCTCATACGAGAGATGNCCTGTGTTCCAGTTTGTGCCCATTGCCCCTTGTCCTGTCGCTGGGCACCACTGAGAAGAGTCTGACCCTGTCCTCTTGACACCCGCCCTTTAGATATTTGTAAGCATTGATCAGATCCCGTCTCAGCCTTCTCTTCTCCAGGCTGAACAGACCCAGCTCTCTCAGCCTTTCCTCATACGAGAGATGCTCCACTCCCCTCAGCATCTTCATTGCCCTCCGCTGGACTCTCTCCAGTAGTTCCCTGTCTCTCTTGTACTGGGGAGCCCAGAACTGGACACAGTACTCCAGATGCGGCCTCTCCAGGGCAGAGTACAGGGGGAGGATCACCTCCCTCGACCTGCTGGCCACACTCTTCTTAATGCACCCCAGGATGCCATTGGCCTTCCTGGCCGCAAGGGCACACTGCTGGCTCATGGCGAGCCTGTTGTCCACCAGCACTCCCAGGTCCTTCTCCGCAGAGCTGCCTGCCAGCAGGTCAGATCCCAGCCTGTAGGGGTGCATGGCGTTATTCCTCCCGGGGCGCAGGACCCTACACTTGCCCCTGTTGACCTTCCTCCGGTTCCTCTCTTGGAGAGGAAATGAAGGAACCCGGGAGTGAGGAACCCTACCCCTTTAACACTCTGTCATCTGCCAGCTGGTATCAGTTGTAAAGTTAGGAACTCATGGTATTTCAAACACAGAAACTAGAAAGAGCTTAGAAACATTAAGAAACTGCATCTTGAAACTGAAGGAAACCATCATGAGCACAAGACTGGTGCAGGAAACTATGTAGGATTACAATTGTCTAGACAGGGCTCTCTTGAGCATATGTTTGAGTAGGACTATCTCTGGTGGGCTTTTCTGAGACTCTTACTCATTTTCCAAAGGAGAAAGAAAGAGAGAAAGAGGAAGTAAAAGTTTCTGTAGAAATAGAAGGGAATAAACCCTCCCCTTTTTTCTTTTGAACACAGATGCAGCTTCTGCATCTAAAAAGACTAGGACTGGACTGCTGGGATGCGCTGGGAAAAAAATACAAAATCAGTTCACGCAGCACTTGAATTCATGTCCCTTGCTTACAGAAGCACTTAATTTCAGTACAGAAAGTATTCTCAGAAACCTCACACACCCTTTTCCACAAAATGCAGTGCTGCTGTTCATGTGCCTGCCACGCTGCCAGCTTTGTTCAGAATGACTCTCAACGTAGAAGAAATTCTTGCAATCTGTATTCTTTACTATTTCTCAAAATCCTTTTGAAGTAGGACGATACCTAGATGGGAACCTGTGCTCCTGTGTTGTCACCAGAGGTATGTATTTTGGAGTATCTTGTTGGTACAAACCGCTTGCGACTCTTCACCATACTGAAGGCTGCTCTCTGTTTTTAAAACGGATGCAGGAGGTTCACTGTGCCACTCTCAACTCTGATGGGTACTGAGATTCAGAGATTCTTGTTTGTTGAAAACCAATTTAGCACCCAACAGTCGCAACAGCCTGAAACGTTCCTTCACCAGTGATGTATGGGCATCCCTATAAAGTCAGTGGGGATGAATGCAGTGAAACATCCTCACAGTAAAAACACGTTCTTACTGTGTTAATGTCCCATTAGTTACCTCCTAAGCTGAAATCAAACACAGCTGCCAAATGCAACATTCTACTCCTATATACATTTTCTCAAACGGGCTTCAGGTATCGCTGGAAATATATCTCTTCTGTAATTGATCCTGCTTCAGTGGAGGTAATCGACGTTGAGAATGTAATTATTGTGAATATGGATTCTAACTTCTATATGATTTTAATGTACAAAGAAAAAGGGAGGTCTCCAAAACGATTTATTATATATGATAATATAAATAAATTTCTTCTTCCTCACTGTCGTGTAACAGATTTAGCCAGTTGACATAAGTAAGAATAGCATAAAGAAAGAAATGTAAATCCAGGTATTACATCCATAATCGCATTGATGCATGAGCTACCAGAGCAACACTTGTGTACGTGTACGAGACTCTCACGTTGAAACTGCTTTTTCGTGCACGCTGGAAAGTGAAACTCATTCTCCTTAATAAGCTGAGAAGCAGCTTGCATGTTTTCATTTCCTAGTCTGAACTGATCTCTTGCAATCAAAGAAATAGACCTCTGATTCTCATTCTGCCTCATGTAAACTTCCTTCAAGCACCTGTTTTTCCCCACCTTCTTTGATTCTTACCCTCATCAGTGTCCAAGTCAGTACTGGAACTGAATTCAGAGAGCCTCATTCCACATAGGTTAAATGAGGTGACACATGAGGTGACTTCTCTGACAACTGTGACTACACCAAATTTATGCTGGAACATGTGTGGATCAGGAAAGATTGCTATTCACATCCACTCTTGTCTTCGTTACTGGTTGGAACTTGATACATCTATGAAACAAGAAAACTATTTTCTGGTTTATGGCTATACACTTATTTTTTCCTCCAGGGAAATTCACTGCAAGTATTACGGTGCAAAAGACCATTTATATTTCATATACAGTGCTGTGACTAGCAACACTTTAAGAGATAACACACTTTACCCGTAGGTACTTTTTCACAGTTCACTGAAATGCAGATGTCTGGTACAATAGATATTAAATATTTTTCTTCCTCAGTTTACTCACACAATTCATCAAAAGTTGCCATCAGTAAACATGACTATGTTAATCAATTGCAACACTTTCCAATATAGTAGAGGTGCCTGGAAATTGACAGTGATTTTAATATTAGCTTTGACCGAGATAAATTTTGACACAAATTTCACCATATATAGAATTCTCTAAAGACCCTGATAGACAGAACCCATTTTATGTCCTTAGAGCACCCAGTACATCCTGTCATTTTGAAAGATTTGTTAGCCTTAAGTCACCGCGAACCATCATGACAAAAACCACAATTGTCTGCAAGTACAAGAAACCCAGAATGAAAGAAAATTGGATTTTAAAATGGATCATATGCACTTAGTGACTTTTGCTTAAAGAATTGAAAATGTTTGCTAGTTTGTTTCCACCGAAATAATTACTCTCTGACAAAATACCCAAAGGGACTAAGCCACAGTTTTTGTAAAAAAAAGGCATTAAAAATGGAACAGGTGACTGCAGTCATAGGGCAGATAGTTACGAAGAAAACATTCCTGTGCTCTAGAGCGGACATTTAAATTGTCAATTTTTGTGCAAGTGGTGGAGAAATCATAAGATTTTATTCTAAAGGCATTCATACCTAATTTAAATTCACAGAGCTGCATGAAAAAATTCCATCTGGTCTCACTGATTTTCTGTCCATCCCTCCTATTTCAACTTGCATTTTCAGTTTCATGTCTGCCCACAGATTTTGTAATTGCTTTTTGATCAGTGTACTGGACATTCTGGTTTTATTGGTTCCTGGTCTTTCTGTAACTAATTCATGATATTTCACTCCTGTCATATTTCAGATCAGCTTTCATTCAAAGGCAACATAAGTAACATCAAATTGCATTAATTACATTAATTAACTATTTCTGAAAATCAGCCAAAGAACATATATCTGTCAGGCTCCTAGGAATCAGTGAGCATATTGAAAACACCATCAACGATGTCAAGGTACTTTGAATTTTCTCCTAGATAGTATCAGCACAATGTTGAGCTTAATGTGTCAAACATTTTTTGTAGCCATCTGAGAAAAACTTCGTCGTGCTAAGCATTTACAGAAAAGTCTCATTTATTATAAATGAAAAATGGCAAATTCAGTTTTAATAATGAGAAGCATAAAAGAATGAGCTTTATTACCATTATTTTAGAGTTCATAATGGAACTGCAAAACACGTTCAAAAATATTTATTTGCTTTTCCATTTGTAGGCTGTGGCTGAGAAGCACTGTCATAAAATAGGCAATATGGATAAATTCAAACATTGGCAGTGGTGGCTAACATCAAATCATCAACAGCTTACCTACTGTTTCTTTCTACCACCGAACTAAGCATTACTCATCAGAACGTATCCCTGGTATTTAAATGGCCATATCTTATTTTTCCCTCTAGAGCTGTGACTGCTTGTTTTACCTGCAGTCTGGCTGCTAGGATACCACGCATTATAGGAAGAGAGGGGAAGAAAAGAAGAGAGGAGCAAGGAATCAGCCTCGGTATTTTCCTCCTCTGCTTCCTTCTTCCTCAGTTACGCAGCTTTGGAATTAAAAGAACCGAAAACATCATTTGTATTCTTGCAGTCAACACTGATCCTTCCTTGCGACTTTCCAAGACCCTAGTTTCCACTCCTGCTGTGAGAGGGAAGCAGAGGGTCCACACTGCATCATCCCGGGGAGCCCAGGGTTCAGTGAGAATGACAATGTAGTATTTTACAATTGCCTTAAGGCTTTTTCTCTACTCTACTACGTCTCTCACAGTTCTTTTTAGGTCTACTTTGCTTCTCAGTGGCTCTCAGCCACAGCTTGCACTCTTCATGCAGCTAGCTTTAAACAGCAGCATGTCTGGGTGCAACCTTATCCTTTTTTCTTTTCTTCCAAAGGCACTTTCCTTCTTCCCTTCCCAGTATTCACACAAGCAGTGATGTTTGCCTTTCTGTCTGCTTTTTCCCCAGAACTACCTTTAGCTCTTTTCTGACTAGAACTTCCCCATGTTTGACTTACTGTTTCTTAATTAGCAGACCAATGCCCCGGGTTGAGCTAGGACAGAACCAATTTTCTTTTTAGTAATTTTACTTTTCAGTTAAGTCTCTTCTAACTGAAATTAACAGCATGTTTTTCAGACAGTGTCTGCTTCTAGGAGCGGTAACCCTTGACGTTTATAGTTATTGCTGGAGTAGCAGTACGAATGGTATGCAGAAAGGCTCTTGCTTATACTTATTCCTATGGAAAACAAGGTCATTGCTTGGTTCCACTAAACTTCTTACCTGCCAGAAATGACAGAGAGGAGAAAGGGTCACACCTGCAACCCTCCTGCAGGGAGGAGCAGGCCGGACAGGTGACCCAAACTTGATCAAAGGAAGTATCCCATCCCATACATGTCATACTCGGTATAAAGGTGAGGGATCATGAAGGTCAAGCTCTCTTCTTCTACGGCCAGTGCCCAAGGAGGATGCCGTCCGTTTCTCCTGCCTTCGACCCCAATTCGTGCGTTCCCAAATCCAGTTGCCATCTGCCGCCAAGTTCAGTCTGGGTCTTTCCCAGTGCCTGTCCTGCAGCACCCAGTTGACAAGATTGTCATCAGGGGAGCTCAATATTAGTTTTGTACATGTTTGTATTTTTTTTCTTCTTTTTAATATTTTTTCATTAAAACCGTTTTACTTATTCCAACCCATAAGCCTCTCTCCCTTTTCTCTTTTCCTTTTCCCTTCTGGGGAGGGAAAGGGTTAATAGAGAGCACCTGTTTTTCATTTAATAGCCAGCCCAGCCTTAAACTATGACACCCACCTAGATTTAAGTAACATATATAAACAGTATTGCCTCCTGCCCACATATTCATCACTGAATATAAACAAGGTAGCTTTATACTGTTGCTTAACAGCTGGATTACTAAACAACACTCACCCACAATGAAACGGTACAGGCACTCAGTTCTGGGAAGCAATGTATCCAAACCACACTGAGTACAGAAACTAACAGGGAGCAGGAGGAAATCCCAAACGTCCCCCAGAAGAGGGATGTTATTTTCTACTCCGCACCTGTTTGCTTCTGAGAGAACCTGGGCAGACCCAACTGCCCTGACACCTTAGGCTCGGGGTTGCCGCATGGGTCACGGCATAGACAACTCATCACAAACAATAAATTGCTATCTTGCTACTTTGGCTTTCCTATCATACTCCTCCTTAGTGTTTTGAGATGGAGTTAAGGAAACTGATCCCAGATCCCGTGCTTATAATGGACGAGTACAGGGATACTCCAAAACGGACTTTTTAACTGTGTGCACGTGTTCTTAGTGGCAGAATCCTACCTATCCTACACACCACTCAGTTCACGTACCAGTCACAGCAAACTATGATCAAATTCTCCATTTCTTGCATGAATGTTTTGCCCAACTTTATGAAATAACTTTCTGCTAGACAGCATGCGCACACACACGTTATATTAAAACATACGCTTTTTTTCCCCTTTTATTTTTAACAAAAACCTAGGAAGTGGAAAACTAAGAGCCATTATCAAATATCTAAGGGCTGCTCAGAAAATATCTCCTGAAAACAGACAAAAGCTCTTTCAACAAATCTTGTTTCAGAGAAAATGAAAATACACCAAAGACAAAGAGCCCAGATACATCAAATATCATTTTGTGTGATTTTAGTTTATGAATAATAAATAAACCAATTAATTTCTCAGAAAATACAACTGTCTGCTGCAACCCTTATGCATACGTTCTAACAGCATGTTTTATTTAATTCCATAGATGTAATTAAATGTGTCATTCATTTGTTCTCCATTATGGTATTTCAGTCAAACATAAACAGCTTTCAGCCTTCATTTGCAAGAAAGCTACTTTGAGCCAAGAATTTGCTAACTTCAGAGCAATAGCTTGAGAGGTCTGCACAAGCATTTAGCTGTTCTCCCACCTATTTACAAAGAAATTGAGACTAAACAGCTATACACATACACATGTGTAAGTAAGTACCGATTTATCACGTCACTAACATAGAGTAAGTTGACAGATTCCTCCCCCCCCACATACATTGTGATAGATGATGCCTTCACGGCATGTTCCTCCTGTTCTTGGTAGTCTGTAATATATATAAGCATTCCTGTGGTTCAGCTATGCTCAGTGGTTTCATGTCACTTGTACAGCTGGAAAATGTGTGCTGTTGGTGGTTATGTAAAAGAGTCCGCTACTGTGAATGACTGAAATGGAGAAGAGGGGAAGGGCATAAATAAATTGTCAGTGGCAGTAGAGTACAGCATTTAAGTCTTGTGTTTTAATAAACAAGTCCAGAAATCCAGCCTATCGAGGGAAGTCCCTTTCATGTTACAAGTGATGTGGTTTGACTGTCATGGAATTCAGCTCAACCATCATCTGCCTGAAAAAGCCCATTTATAAATGCAGTGACGATTGCAAAACGAATCCTGGGAAGTATTTTTTTCAGAGAGGAGGCTATTGACAAGGCTGTCCTGCAGAAAGAATGCACTGTGAACAGAATTATCCGTCACAAGATAACTCACTGCAAGGTCAGACTTTGACCTTGCACTGATGAGGCAAAAGAGGCTCTCAGGAGGCAATAGAAGAGGAGTCGTTTGAAGGTGGAACTGAGCCAGATCGGCTTCCTTTAGAAGACTGCAGGCAACTGTCGTGGCTTTCTGAAAGGATTAACTACCAACACAGGACAGTTAGAATCTTCTGGGGTCTTCACCCTGATGTGCCAGAAGTCAGGATTTTCCCATCTCTCACCTACTACACTTGGTTCTCAAGACCTCAGGAAAGCTTGCTGTGAATATTTTCTATTATAGAAAGGCCTGTATCCCTTCTCACTCATAACTAGCATAAATCAATTAGAACAATATATATAAATATGAGGCACCAGAATAACTAAGGGATCATCCATTAAGTATTCAGAGCGTGCCCAAGATGAACTGGAAAAAGCCACCTCATTGGTCTTCACAGACTGCTAACTAGAATTTCCAGGGTTTCCTTACTCTGTTTATTTGAAGTCCTGCAACACCACCCGAAGCAACGTACGTTCTACATTCTCCACAGACAGACAGCCGACAAGTTTTGTACGGCAGCCCTCCCAAAGGCCTCTGCCGCTACACAAGTACTTCAGTACCCCACGTGACGCCTGGGTCTGTGAACCCACTAAGAGACGTTCATTTCGGCGAGACATTCAGCCTTCAGCATAAAGTAACTCAGTGAGTCACTTTTAGTAGTTCTGTCCTTCACCTTCTTGAGGTGAAAATCATAGAGTGCCTAGAAACAAATAAGTATATTCAAACATCTCTGTCAAGGCCCACCGCTGCTACATGTCTATTTACCTAGCTCCTATCCCATCTATTGCAGGACTGGAAAATTTTTAATCTTTTAGTGGGTTCTCAGTTGTAAAATTAATGATGCAACACTAAAATCAACTTCTAAAATTACTGTCTGTGCCTTTGATTACAGCTTTCTTCCAATTGGGTAATGAAGGTAGTAATTTCTGCGTTTTAAGAGAAGTTTAGGTTTGTTGATTAAATATTTACTATTACTTAAGCCCTACTCCTTTTTAAAATGTAGAAGATTCTAAGATACAAAAGGTCTTCTCCTTTAATCTGTATCTATTTCTGTACGCCTCACACAGCTTGCAGCTTTTTAATTCTCTGGTTTAACCTAATTGCAAATCATAAGTAAAATGCTTAGACAAAACATTGCTTAACTATCGGCCAGGGAAAAATCCTAAAATTTAGTCTCTGAATCTAAGAAAGTAAAATGCTATCTGAAAAAGAATTGAACACAATTTTCCCAGGAAAAAAAAAAAAAGAGTGAATACTATTGAAATAAGAACTTGTCCAAGTAGTAAAGATTCAACTGCTTAAATTCAATCACTTCTCTTTGGCGGGGGGTGGGAGGGGAGGGTTATTTCAGTATAGCTTTAGTTTTTAAATGAATTTGCTATGGTCTTCCGTTATATTTTCCTCCACTAAATTTAACATGGATGTCATTATACATCATAATTCTGTAATTACAAGTTTCAGTGGGGAGATGACATGTAATTAGATGTAATTATGCTCATTATGTAAATGCAACACTATAAATTAAAATTTACAGAAAAAAACCCAAGAAAAAAATTAAATGACAAGAAAAAAATTTTAACAGATCCATGGGATAATAAACTCCAGGAAAAAAAGGAACTGACAAACAAAGTAAAAAAAATGTTCATATGTCTTCCTATCCCTCTTTGAAATTTCATGTTACTTAGCATGTTTTTATTTTACTTTTCAAAATGCTTGCAAGAATAGGGCCAGATCAGACAACTTATCAGCCCTTAGATCAAAAGCATTTAGAATATGAATCTCTCTCCTTCCCCAAATGGAAGCATTTTTATTAACCAGGCAGTAAAAGTCTCTGGGCTTATTCATCACTGATAGCTGAAGAACCAACACACTTCTCCTCTAGCCGTTATTCTTTAACCTCTTCTACTGCACTGCGGATTGTACAGCCAGACTCCTTTCTTTGCTATAATCATTTAAGTTCTGGATAACTGTGGAAGCCAATGTAGTTGTCTGGCTTCCCACAGTGGACACTGACAGCTTAATGCTACTCTCCCTGTAATTGGCAATAATACTTCTAAGGAAAACCATAAAAATACTCCCACAAAATTAGAGGATATTAGGAGTCACTCCATTGTATTCAGATGGAGTTAGATCAGGCTCAGAATCTGGTCTAGAAGTCACTGGAAGTCCCGGCTCTGCATTGCATTCTTTAGTACTTTACCACTGTGATCAGAAGCTTGCAAAAGAAATTTGGGTTTGCTTTTTAATGCCTCTTTGGCAATGACTGGAAAGCCTAAACAGTTTTTGTCACTTCTTTCATTGCTGACATCATCAGTTATAATTACAGGGTGAGGTGCAGAACTCAGCACCTAATTAGACAAGCAAAGTGGGCACGGATTTTCAAGTTTCTTGTTTAAAATACGGGGTTATCTATCAATTCCTAAAGCTATGGCTCGAATCTGTTCCTAACCTGCAGGTCTTAAAAACAAAAAGAACTGGTTTTTAAATGCTTCGCAACTCACGCTTTATGGGGGCTTAGCTAACTGTGAAAGTACCATTTGATTTAATGACCAAACTTTTGCAAGGTGAGATGAAGGATTTTTTCCTCCCTGCGTCTACAAGAGATGTCAAACACTCTCCAGCTCTCAGCAACCACAAGTGGCCAGATGCTCAGTCTTCATGCAAGTAGTTTCAGTAGCAGCAGGGGCTGCTCACTGTATTCCTGCAAGTGACAGTCTTTTCTGGAGGATATAGCCTACAATACTTGTGAATTCTCCATTGTTACCATTTGTAGGAGTTTGACACCTGGATATTATTACATTAAGTATCATTTAAATAAACAAAAGCTGTATCTCATTAAAAAATTAATTACGTAAACACTTTATAACCATCCTTGGGGACACTGAGGTAGAAGTCAAGGCCTATAGGAAACATTTGGTTTCAAGACCAAAATGTGCAAGTTATGATTTTGTGGCAGCATGTGGGAGGCTGTTGGTAAAGTAGCAGATGCTACTTTATCCAGAATGGGTTCGAGGAAAACATTTGTTATTTCCCATAGAATAATTCCTCATATGCTCACAGACAGAATATCCGCAGGGCTCTGCTCTCCAAGGAAATGGGAGCCATTTTCATACTACAAGCCTGTACTACCTACATTCTACAACCAGAACCTGGAATGACTGTTGTTCAAGTGTATCCTGATGTCTTTGAGGACCCACAGACTTTTAATCTTTCAGGGAAAAAATAAGTAATCGGTCATGCCTTTTGTTCTTATTATACTACACACAAAAAACAGCTTTACCAGCTCTCTTTATTATTCAAGCACAGTTCCTCAGGTGCTGTTTTGTACAATATATTGCTGAATTTGGGTCTCTAAAAACTGGATATGCTAAAAAGAGCCAATATATTTTCCCCAAGGAAGAATTTACCATTCCTTTTACCCATGCACAAAACCTGAGGAAAAAAAAAAAAAAAGCTTTATCCAGAGAAAAACAAGTCTTAGAAGATCAAAACCTAACCACATCTTCTAGAAGCCAGCTGATAGTTAGGCCTGGTCTGAACTCAGATTTAACAGAAATAGACATAGCTACAAAAAACTTGTACGAACATTCTTAATTCAAATTAAACCGTACCTGATAATTCATGCTAAAAGCCACAACTTGCTCCAGTGTATCCAGATACAGCTTTTAACATGCCACAAGTTCCATCAAACCCATACACATTTTGAATTTTAAAAAGGCTTGGGCAGTAAGCTTGTGGCTGTTGACCAGTTAAGTGAAAATCACCAAAATCATTGTGATTTTGCTATGTCAGAGTTGAAAAGGTTATTAGGTTACTGAATAAACAGTTCCCTTGTCGCTCCTACCTGCACACTTGTTTCCTGTATTGAGTCTCAGTTTTATTTCTTCTTTCATGCCAGCACCCACACTTGAATCAGTCCACCCACTTTTCATCTGCCAAGCAATCATCCTTTGGTCCTTAAAACATACAGCTACTTGGCAAAGACTCCCAGCAGTGTTCTCGAAGGATATTCTCATCCTTCCCTGTTTGAACAGTGAGCCAGTATCGTGTACGCGTTTACAAATGCTGTAGTAGAAAGCTTAGAGCAGCAGCTCCAAATGGGATAAAACTGTGTCCATGCAAGAATGAATAATAAATGTGAACATGCAGTGTTGCCTAAAGAGTGTCATCATTTTTTCCACCTGTATTCCTCAGAGAGCCAGTTCTAGCTGGGCATTTGTCATGTACATAATATGGAACATGAAAGACAGGTGAATAACATTATGTTGGAAAAAGGAAGGAGATTCGGAAACCAGGACAGACAGGTTGCGCATCTGACGCTGTTCTCCACGTTGGTACCTGTCTTTTGTGGAGATCTATTTAGCTTGACATTAGCCACTTAGGATACATTCACTTTATCAAAAAATTTCTGAGAAGGAAGAGGAAAACCCCCAGACTCGCAGTCCTCAAAATTTTTAACCAAGTTAAGCCTCAAAAGCAAAGGGGTACATTGGAAGAAGAAAAAGCAGAGAGTTCATACCAGAGAGAAAAGAGCTCTGCAGCAGCAGGTACCTTCACTACTATGATTTTTGAAAAACAGGATACTATGAAGTCCTTATTATCTGAAGGATGATGGAATCATTCTGCAAAGTCAAAACTCAAACTATTGGTCTCTAGTGGGACAGGAAGTAGATAATACACTAGATATCCTTCACAAAAAATGAAGGTGAGCATTTGCAATAAAGCCTCAATTTCAGGAATCAAGGACCTAAAAAAAAAAATCATTAGCTTTAGTATAGTATTAAACTCTAAGAAAACCATTCTGTAGACCACTTCCCTCCAAGTCTTCTTCAAGACAATGCGATAAAGGAACATAAACTATTTGACAAATAGACAACAAAACACTTTTTTCCTCTTGCTATAGATCTCATTCTGAAACAAAAATATTTAATTCATCATATAAAATATAGGAAAACCTTGCCCATACAAATATAGTTCACGTGGTGTATTGTTGTGAGAAACAAGAGAAAATGAAAAATGAACCAAGCAATGCCAGATGACTGCATTCAGTCAACGGTGTGGCTCTTCCAGTGGTTTTACTAGTTTCTTGCCTGATTTTGCACCTCAACACATTTGCTAATTTAAAGTCTCAGTGGCCACCACATCTCTTTAAAGAAGTATCACACACGAATAGCACTAGATAAGCAACAGTTCAGTAACAAGTCTAAAGAGTTTGATAGGTACAAGAGCAATTAATCTTGAGTTCTTGATGGTTAGGAATTCATAAGTCTTCTGTTAACACCACCACCATACAAAATGTGCAACTTCTACTTAAATTTACATTCCACAGGCCACCTGGTAAACTCAATTAGCACAATCACGGGCAACTCCAAATACTGAAATTACTTTATACAAGTGTTCATTCTTACAAAGAATCATTTTTCAAGAGGCCTTGGTCTTCTGCGTCTCTCAAGTTACTGAGAGAGAGCTCTGCAGCAGACTTTCTGAGGAACTCACAAAGAAAGAAACTGAGACGATCCCACGCATGCAACTATAGGTGACAGTATTTCCATAAATTCTCCTGAAAAAATAGAGGGTATCCTTGATTAAAGCTCTATGTCCAAAGAAATTCTTTCAGTATGGCAAATCAGGAACTAGCTCAGGGCACGTCACATTCACACTGTACAAGACATTCAGGGCATTTCTCTCCCTCCCCACATTGTTCGGTTTCAGTTAATGACTTAAAAGTAATTAAATTCAATAAACCATGACAGATTAAATAAAAACTAATCAAAGTAAATAAATTACTGGTTTGTTTCGGGTAAGAGAACAAAGGAAACTAAATTATGAGAGTAAACAAAAGTGAATAAAGTAAGAGGAAAAAACCCTTTAGTGGTTGAGACACATTACAACTGACTAAGATTAACTTTTCTGTCTCTTGTGCTGTAAAACAGACTCTGTATCAGCTAACAAGACAATCTAATGAGACCTATCAGGGGACTGTTATAACAAGATTAGGAGAGGGACCAGTAGTGAGGCTGTTGCTGCACAACTGAGAAAAGGATTTGTATTTAATTAACAGCATTTATCTCAACAGTCCATTCCTAAGAAATAGTCTGATATAGGCAACCAATCTCTTGAACCAACCGGTCATTTAATCTCACAGATAGCTTTAAAAGAATAAACTTGGGATAAGTCTTTGTTGATTTAATGTGAGGATATATTAGAACTATCATTTGGTTGGCACTATACTTCAAGTAAGCTGGAGTTAGCTCCTTCCACTCTCCTCCCAAATAATCCTTACCCAGGACAAAACACGTGCATACACTTAAGGTTAATGTGCACAGGTGTACAGCTCAAGTCATAAATGCAACGGACCGAAGACTTTAAGGTTTTTCCTGAATCCAAGCCATAACGATCACAGTATGTTCACGGTGGAATGCAGAAAAGTAGCACCCCCATCTGCACAATGTGTCCAATGAGGCACGGAGATTAACTGCTAAAGCCTGAAGACACGCACCTGACAGTTCGTAATAAAAGTAATTTTGTAGTAATAAGATTAGGAGAATCCTAGGAGAAGTAAATGCCACAAGAAGGATTAGTTTTAGTACTGAGATTAAATGTCACAAGTTTCTGCCTCCCAGAGCTGCATTTAAACAATACTTCTAGTAATTCTTCGCTAATATTTCTCTTATTGCAGCCTGAAAGACACTGGCAAGTTCTTTAAAAATTACTCCACATGTAAGTACAAAATGAGAAATGTTGAAATATTTAGAGAGCAAGTACCCACACACTTCTATAAGTCCCTGAACTTGTGCAATTTAAAACAAGCACCATTCTGTAGAGTTGACTGATCTAAAAGTAAGAGAGACTGTTGTCATCTATGACTAAGAGAAACTACCATACTCATCTCTAGCTACAAGAAGCATACAAGTATAGTGATGATAATTTTTTAATCCATATTTGTTCAGAACAATTGAACTCGAATGCTCCAACGCAAACCTTGGGCTGTTTAAGAATCAGAGCAGTCATCACTCAGGCAAAAAAGTTTTGCTCCCCTTTTCTGCCTTGGGCAAAAGTAGTAAACAACCTGCCAGTTGCTTCAACAGAAAAATACCAAATACAAAACCTTCCTGTTGCTTATGTCTGCTGGAACTATCAGATGTATTGTCACTTCCACTGTTATCTTCTTTTTTCATTTACTTAAAATCATTGTAATTGAGCAGCTAAGTGGCATATAAAGGTTTCTGATGATACTGAAGCCCTAAGCCTGTTCACCACACAGACAATAAAAAAACTACGTAACTATTGTTGTCTCTAACTTTCACTATTGACATTGTTCTCTCTAATTTTAGACTTTTATAATATGGCTGACAGGCTTGGTGCAAGGCTCATGGGTATGACATCTTTTGCAGGCAAGAACTTACTACAGGACCATTCTCTTAGTTTACTCCGTGTCCCTTTCAAGGGTTCCGATTCACTTCATAAATTGGGGTATTTCTTTCACAACTGTCACTGCAAGGTGCTGCTCAGCAGCAGCAGCTTTTTGCATAATCAGTTTTAATAATCAGATTCTACTGTGCTGTATGAAAACAGCAGAAAATCTCCAGCTGCATTAATTCAACTATCACACATACCTCCCTATCACATACCGACTAGCAGGCTTCAGACAGTCTTAGACTAAGCAGTCAAGAAAGTTTTTTTAGTAAATTATTCCTGAAAGCTTTTATAAATTAAATGTAAAATTAGGGAAGATCTGGTATAAGCCTTCGTTCCTTGGGCTGATGGCAACAGCTGACCACTCAACGCAATTGCACCTTATGCCTGACCGAGGCCGTAGACAAAATTCTCCAACTCTCACTGGAAAAGGGCCTTACCGTAAACATGAACTCAGGACTAACAACCACCTTGTTATCGCCACCATAGTGCTATTCTGTCCACTCTGTTCGGCAGCAGTTAAAAGAGGCTTAGTCCCTTGACTCTGTGGCCACAAGATGCACCAGGCTCGTGAGGAAGCATGAACCAGCTCTCCAGCTGGCAGTCGTTGTTTCTAGCGGGCTGCACACCATTAGCATTCCGAACAGATCCTTCCCTCGTACTTTCTAACACACTATATTGATCAGCGGATGCTTGTACTCACTGGAGACCCGATTTCACTGCCTTTAATGAATTTAATTCTCTTAGCTCCAGCTAAGTAGCTTGACACCTTTTTACTACATAAAGCCAATTTTTGCAGGCTTAATCTTACATAAGTTTTGATCATTAACAATGTGCTGTTCCAAAGGACTCCGAGTTCATTTAGAGGGACTCCCGCCACCCTCATGTCAGTGAACATCAGAAATCCTACCACTTTTTTTCTTGTTTTCAGACTCTCCAGAGCATAAAGACAGTAGTTAGTCTTGAATAAACTGAACATTTCATTTAATGAAATTAATTGAAATTAATTGAAATTAAATGTTTTAAACTTTCCCAGTAAATATCAGGTCAGAAAAAATAAACATGTTTTGCATATATACAATGCTTATTTCCAGAACTGTTTCATTGCATAACGCATCCAATTTGTAAATGAACAGACAGTACTTGGCTGTCTTGGACTTTAACTGCAAAGCCAATACGATGCACATATATGTAAAAAACAACAAACAGACATCTTCATGTTCTATTATCACTAGATGCCTCATTGCATTTAGAGACTTGACATCTGATAGTAATAAAACTAGAAGGAGAAAGTCAAATAGTGTAATTCTGACCAATTAGAACATACTCTACCTGTCGCGTTTGTTAACCCGAAGAGTATAAAAAAACATTTTACATGTTTCATGAACATTCCACACTACTTGGATTCTTCCAACATACTGTATCTCTTGGATGGCAACCAAACTAATCCTTCAGTTCCACGCTTTCATCGTCTGAGTAAATTACGTTGCAAATCCTATCTCACAAAATACTGTTTCACCTTTTTTCATTTATGACAAACAGAAAGATTTTCCTTTTATAATCTCTCAAGTCTTAATGAAAGCATTCCCACCTAAGTTTGCACACAAACCTTAAGAACTTTCCTAACCTACAGTGTCAACAGACTGTAGCCAAAAGCTAGCATTTTAGATTTCCAGCTAAGTTTAGAACAAAATCACTTAATAAGATATGTATCCTTTATTTTGCAAGAAATGCCTGTTTTCTTCAAACTGTTCAACACGCTTCACCAAAGTCAGTAGTTTAGACTACGTGGTAGAATTCGTGGCTTTTTACTGATGCGACAATACACATCGCAGACCTTTCTGAAGCTAAACTAATCTCCTAGAACTCATCAGAAAACAACCAAAAGAAAGAAGGTAACTCACTCGAAAGGGAGCACTCACCTCCTAGAACAGGTTTGGTTAGCCACGGCTTTACCTGCAACATTCCTCCCACTGTAGCAATAGGAGTAGAGACAAAGACTGCAGGATCGGTAAGTGGCAGTGTAGAAACATTTCTCACTTCCCTCTGAGAAATCCAGAGTGCCAGAAGCATCACTAGGCTTATGACTCATGTGAACATTTTATGAGGCAAATCTGATTTTCCAGTTTCAAAGATTCCTTCTGTTTCATGGCATGTGATTACAGGTGCTTACAGTCAAGTTCTACAGACAGTGATGCTAGCAGCAGAATTACAAAAAGAAAACTAAGAACCGCTGCTCGTTAGAAAAAAATACAGACAGCATATTAGAAGAACAGTCTGTTGAACAATTAGAAAGGTACACAAATGGAAGTGGCAGCAGAACAGGAAAGTCTGTTTATTCAATTATACATTAACTATAACTTTAATAAAACCAAACAAAAAAACTAAATTTAAGTATTTTTTATTAAATATTGGAGAAGAAAAAAGTATTTGTGGCATTGACACTGTGCAGAAATGTTAATCTGAACTTAACAGGAATCTGGTTCTGTTACAGACTCCTGTGTACCTCTGCATTTAAAGAGACCACCCAGAGAGAGAGAATTTCATCACTCCTTTCCAGTACAACCTTGCAAGAGATTAATTTTAATTTCATACTATCTATCTTTAAAATTTATTCTAAGAGCATTTACCTAATTATTTTTATAGAACTTCAGAAAAGTGACCATCATACTACTTAAAATAAAATAGGAGCACAAGCATAATGAAAACACAGTCATGCAATGCACGAGCACACAACGTCAGCAAGACAGGGAACTCCCATCTCACATCACTATCTCCTTACAATGTCATCAACCATGCAGCAATTCATAGAATACAAAAAGAATATCTATTTCACAAGTTTGTTTTGCCTTCATTTTTTTAATGCACTTTCAAATGTTCCTTCCAATTCAAAGGTTGTACATCATCAGCAAATTTTTTTAGAAGAGGCAAACCTATTCTCATGGATAAATACTGCACAAGCAAGAAGAGATTAGGCTTTTCACATACAAGGCCTGAATAAGTCATCGGTACATATAGTGTTTACACGTCTTCAATGTTTATGAGATGTAATCACCCTTCAGGGGGGAGATGGCTGAAAACCTGAATTTTGAAACATGGTCATGTCTCTCATTCACTGCAGCAAGGACGCCTGCTGCAGCCGTCTTATTTAGCACTCTGTTGGGCAGATACGGTTTTGTAAAATGACTAGGAAAGAAAAATGAAAAGAAATTTGTGATCCAAGTCTCTATGATCTTTTTTAGGCAGCTGAGGTGCAGTTATCATCTGTTAAGCTTAGCAATGAAGCAATTCAGAATTTGTACTATGAAAATTCAGAAAATATCATTCTAAACAGCTAGATTCACACCAGGAGAAAAGGAATCAATTACTCTTTTTGACTAAAGTAGATGGCAGAGGCTGTAGTAATTGCTCGTTAAATAAAATACATCATTCCCCACACAGGATTTAATCTTTTAGACTGAAAAAGGATTACAAGTCCTGGAACATCCTACGCATATTTATCATACTACTGCTGCTGCAGAAGGGAGGGTTCGTATCTTATTTGGTCTAGACAGACTAGTCACAAAATAGTTTTAGATTTTGTCTAGACCCTGCTGACCAGGAGAATCTGAACAGTTGACAAGTAAATATGGTTCCAGTGTACAGCTGTGCTTTACCATCTGATTTGTGAATATTTGGTTATTTTGGCCGTTTTGCTTAATTTCAAAACGAAGTACAGCTCTCTCCAAACTAATACTAAAATGATCAGGAAAAAACACGTGTAGATGCAACTAGTTTTCAGGGTGGATATGATTTCTTAAACAATAAAAAAAACTTAAACAGAAATAATTTCGATTATTCTTACTATGTCCTGTTCCTTACTTATTTTTTTTAATCCAACCATGCAGTAATACTTTGACTTTCCAGTTCAAACACATGTGACTTACGCAAGTTTCCAACACTGGAAAAAAGTATATAAATATGTTTCTCAAAACTTTATTGTGATTTTTGTATTACTCTTGCGGTCCACTGTTCCATTAATCAATGCCTACTACAGATCCAATTCAGCAAATGCAGGTACACACACAAATGTGAATCTTATATGAAAACAAATTTACTTATCTAGTCTACAGGTTGGTACACAATATGCAAGAAAAACATGCAGAGAATTCAGGGAAATATTTTACCGCTGCACATGGGAATACAATCACACATGTTACGCTTCTATGAAGTAAGTTGGAAAGAACAGTAAACCTTGTGTATTATTTATCCAGTTCACTTATTTTTCTTTGCTCCCCTCTTCCAATTCAATAATCTTAGGTTTCTTACACTGGCTGACTCTGACTTACAAAGTATCTAGTATATTTTGCAATGCAGTGAGACTTAACAACATGTTTGTTAATAATATAACAGTCGCCATGCAGGTAGTCATCATTTGAGCTAAGCAATTGGTCTGCAGTTAAAAGATTATTCAAGCAATTTCACTTCCAACAACATAAGCTGCAAGGTGCTGAGTCACAAACCTTAATTCTCCCTTTGCCATAATTCTAGCAAGAATACTTACTACTCTAGATTTCAGACTCTACTGGCTAATGTAACAAGTGAGCAACGTGTTAGATCCAGCCAGGATCTTTGTTTTACAATGTCCAAATAACCAGCCTCGTGGAAACTCCGCAAAGTATCCATCCACATGCCTCCTCTAAGCACCGGTGTCAACAGGACCATCTGTGCAGGGTTATCTTTCTGTAGCCCATCACCAATACGAGGCAAGGGGTGAAGCACTCAAGCTGATGGAAGGACAAAGGGGCATACCCTCCTTCTCAACATTGGACCAGTGCAGGGCACGGTTTGATGCTACAGCTAAGTGCTGTGGATGCAAGATATAAACACCACACAAACTCTATGCGAACTACGACGTGACTAATGTTCAGCTTCATCGAACTTTACCAGCATTCTCCTTTCTCCTGAAAAACAGCATTTAGTGTCCTATACGTGCCCATGCCATACTAATCAAGCCAAGCAACTGGTAATAAGTATATACATAAAAACAGAATTCAAAGCAAACTGCCTACTGTCCTAGCGATCAAAATTTGCAACAGCGGTAAGAAACTCAGAGATTGACTAATTAATTCTGCAAGTTGCCCTATGTTATAACCAGCCTCTAGCAGAAGGGAATCACTGAAGTGGTCTTTGCATGTGCAGGAGCACATGCTGTGTTGCTGAGCCACAACAAACGAAGCTCTGTTAAATGACATGACTATGGGCGAAAGACATAAGAGGTTAATTATAGTCAAGTGCACATGAAATATTTTGCTCTCCAGGATTTTAACCTGAAACTAATAGTGCAAGTAAAACTGTCATCCTCCTGTTAATGGCAGACTACAATATCATTTATATTAGTTTTCCCCTGGGTATAATAAGCTTTGTACTATATGGGGGCTGTTAACAAGGGAATTCAATAGAACTTAAAGGCTTATAACTCCTCTTTTATAAAAGTAATCACAGTATAGCCACAGTCATAAAGCCTTACATTACATTCACGTTAGACCTTCCAGCAGGCTTACTCCTGTGAACAGTATGAAAGAACAAAGGTTAAATATTCTCCAGGTACTGCATTCTGGAAAGTGATTTGGACATACCTAAACAGTGCCAGACAAAACAGTTTGGCCTATGACAAGCCTAAAAAGAGTAAAACTACAGACCTTCAAGAATCAGAATAGTGCCAACAACTCTCACTCTCACTCCTTATCTGGCTGCATTCTTCAGTTGTGACGCAGGCTTTTCACCAATGCAAATAATTCAAGGAAAATGTCAAACATTTCACACAAAGACTGCGAAGTGAGAAAGATACCAGGATTTTGTTTCCCATTTTAAAAATCACTACACCCATATAATTTTGGAGAAAGGACAAACTCTTCTTTGAACAGCACTTACCTTGAACAAGAACATGTAAAGTCTGAACACAGCACAAATGGTCCCAGTTTGGAGGAAATATTGTTTGCAAAATGATGGCTTTGGACTCTCACACACTCACAACAATACTAAACATAAAAGTATTGTTTCAGCAGTCTTGTAACACTTAAGAAACACTAAATCTAATAGTAGGTAGTAAATTATTAATGAATCTCATCAACAAATCCATATTGCATTTCCCAGTAATATCCTAGATAAGACAAAAAACTTTTGAATAAGAAAATCTGTATCAGGTCAATCAGTGAAAAAAAAAAAAAGCCAAACATTACTTCAACATCAATTTTAAGAGCTGGGTTACACATGGCTTTGAGGATCAGATTAAATGTTCATTAAGACCTCTGTAGACTTTATTGGTAAAACTCAAAGTTAGCGTCAGCTACACAACATATATCAGTGAACTAGTGAGACTACAAAGACTAAGTTTTTCTTCAACATTAAGTGTAAGAAATTGTGAAAATTACAACTTTCTATCATATTTTAGAATTCGGTTAAAAGCCAGCACATACTGAATTTCATCTGTTCTCTCACTGAGACTCATCCTCCAAGTGACAAAGCAACACAGTTTCATGCACCACACTGAAGCATAACCCAAATAGACATACATTATTTCTGCTTTTTTTCTGCCATGAAGTAATTCTGTTTTCCTACAGCAATACACCTGCAAGCTGTTCTTTCAATAGGTCATATATTTTTGCTGCCCAATAAGACCACTGTACGCTAAGTAGCTTTTTCACCACCAATCATAGCTACAACAGAATTACAGACTGGGAACAACTGGGATGAAATGATATCCTGATGACATTATGCACCACTGGATCAAAAACTAGGTCGCTTCCACATTAGCATACTATAATGTATCTCCCTTCATAACAGTTGTACAGAATAAGACATAGAACCAGACAAGGCCACACATAATTAAGTATATTTCCACGGTAGAAGTGGTTTTTCACCTTTGCCTCTTTCTCCTTTCCAGTGCTCAGCTACAGTAGTAAAACAAAGTGGCAGATACAAGCCAAGAACCACTAATCTGAAAACTGCCCTCTAAAACATCCTTGTTGTTGGATAACACATCCAACATTGGGTTCATCCCTCCAGTTTCCAAGTGTCTATCAGTATTTAAAGAACTTGCAATACCATAATGAGTACCTCATAAAATAAGATGGTAAATATTAACACCATATAATACCCATGCCTTACAATCAACAGCGTTTAAATGTCTATCATAAGGCTGAAGATATTTGTCTATTTGGAATTCCAATATCCTGCCTACTCTGAGCAACAGATGTACGATGTTTCTGTACAAAGAATTAGGACTGCAACTTTACTAAAAAAAATTTGTATAAGAACTGAGAAAAGCTCAAGGATTAATCACTAAACTACATTTTAACATCCGTTTTCTGTTACTGAAGCCAAGAGTTAATTGATAATTTAAAAGGCTCTGAGTGATATGCATTCAAGTTTGGTCATATTCACATCTTCGAGATTAGAAAAATCTACTATAGTATCTAATGTAGGTATAATTTCGTTCCATTAAGCAATCTGTGCTGAAAGTAATTCCGGGATTATAAATCTAATGAGAACAAAATAGGTCTTATCCTATCTGAGCTTAAAAGATGCAGTAGAATGGTTCTGAATCTTACGTGTAGAGACAATCTGCTATTAAGACACTGTGGCATCTCTTCCTTGTAAAGAACAGAAAATTGAGGCTTGAGTTTCTGTTGATTTCATTTCACAGAAGAATTAGACAATGTGAATAAATGAATTCAACATATAACTTTGTATCTTCTTCAGTAAGTAAATGTTTTTAACTCACAAGTGTTTTCAAATCACAAAGAGCAACTATTCAGAAATAAGATCAATTTTAAATTGGCTTCACACCCACACAGACAGACGGACAGGGTGTCACCCCAATGAAGACCACTCTTTCCTTATTTGCTTAAGAAATCCAGCTGCAAGAGTGGACCAATCTTGCATTTGTTACATGTATAGTTTGATATTAAAAGAATAGTTTGATATAGTTTAATATAGTTTGATATTAAAAGAATGACTACCTCACTCTTTCAAATACCAGGGAAAAAAAAATAAATAACATGAAATAAAATAAATAAAAATAAGAAAAAAAACTCAGAGAAAGAATAAGATCAAAATTATTATAATAAAACCAAAACGGCAACATCCAGCTCTACTGCATATTGGGCTGAAATTTCATCAGTCTATCATCAAATAAAGTCTAGAAAGAGCAAGTCACATATAAATGAATGTCACAGCCTAAGTCTCACAGTACAAACTGAACACTTGCTCACAGAAGTAATCCATTTGAAGAGAATAAAAACTTTTATCCAATTTGTAAAAATACAGTATTACCTGCCTTACTTCATGACAAGGAAAAGTAGGTGTTATCAGTGCTTTCCATTAGAACAAAAGATGCACTCTTTTTTAATATAACTAGAAGAAATGCAACACGAAGAGAAAACTATTCTTATATTTATTTTTGTCCCTAGTAGAAAACAAGTTCAGCATCCTTCAAATTAAATACAGAAACATTACAAATACTACCGTGCTGCTGCCGAGGACTGTCAGCTTTCTAATGGCGACCACAGTTGACAATTTTCTAGCTACTTATATAGAAGGCTTCACATTTACTTCAACTATCAGTAGTATCAGTACCCCAAAACACAATGAGTAAGTCCATTGCCTTTATGAAGTAACATATCACTGTCACAGACAGCTGGTATCCTTTAATTCTTCCCATATAGGGAGGACATATTCTGAAAGAATGTAAGTGCAGTTGATTTTATTAACTCCACATCCCCTTCCCTCCTCTGCTTCCACTCTAAACCAGCTCTAAAGATCTCAGTCAATACATTAAAAAAATTGGCAGTTCTCCGCTTCCCAGCGGGTTGCCTCTGAAAAGATCAGTCAATACACAAACTCTGCAGAGAACAAAACACCACAGAAAACAAATGTCTAAAGGCAACCAGCAAATGCCATTAAAAACAGACTCTTGTAATTCTGGAGTTACTATTCCCTCTGGATTTCTCCAAGTTTCATTTACTTAGTCTCCTTAATAACAGCTCAAAAATTCTTCAAGCATATGGATTTTAAGTGATTTAAAAATCTGAATTAGAAATCACTGAGCTAAAAGCTTTTAAACTCTTCACTACAGCTGGAAGCCTGCGGTTCAAAGTCCAACCAACCTGACTCCTAATTAGAAAGCAACCTGAATGAGACAGTGTTTCCTTCTTATCTGCAGTAGTCTAAGATTAAATGGTAACTTCTTTCCTTATTTAAACCAACGTACCTGAGAGTTTTAGACCTATATTGTAACTTAGTTCCAGTACTACTGCATGAACTACAGTATGATCCTATCACCCAGTTCTGCTCTATGCCTTCCAAATTAAAATTTTTAAAAACTCAAAAAAACCTGTAAGCAACACAAACTATCAAACTTTATAATGCATTGTCAATATATTGACGGTGATGTGGAAGTCGGAATTAAAACTAGTACAAGCAGTTTAACATTGCAAAAAGAATAAATAAAATTGCTTTTGCCAAGAAACAAGCTATTAATGTTGTGTTCTTGACAAATCAATGCTACTGTATCAGAGAAAAACAGAACTAGAATTAAGAAAACAATCAGTAATTAATAAATGTCCATTTAAAATGCATCAGTGTATCAACAATGGAGTGTTTTGATGAACAGTTAATGGCCACGGAAATGCTTGTTCAGAGATAGGATGCGAGAGGTTCATAGAGAGTGAAAGTAAAAGGGCCTAAACCGTATTTTATCCGAAGTTCAATTACAATACAAAAATCAAAAAATGTATTTGGGAAATACAGTAGGCAAGTAAGGAGTCACAGGCAAGTCTTTCTCTTCTGCTGAGATGCTGTGGTACCGTCTTCAAACTACTCACACCATTTACATTGGAGACATCAGTGACTGCACTGATAACAGGTGAGGCTTCTGTACTAGCTTTAAGGGCAGCTGAAGAATTTTGGAGAACAAAGATACCAGAAATAACCATTCAGAGGTGGATAAAAGGAATTAAATACTCTCAAATGAGAGAAAAAGAACTACTCTTCAGCAATAACTTTAAAATATGGCTTAACTTTAAATATGGCTAATTCCTGTATTGAGAGACTGCTTGGTAATAAATGGAGGTAGATAAAGCTTGAGAAAATACTGAAATTTCCCAACCAAAGCTGCACATAAACAATAATTATGGCTAATCCATCTGGTGTACTGCTTTGGGTTGGGTCAACAGAACTGATCTTGTGATACAGTGATTGAAGAACTATAAAAACATCACAAACTTCTAGTTCTTAAAACTGATAAAGAAGATTCCATTCTCTACCAAAACAGCTGTCCTCGAGCATATCGATGTGTAATGGGAGCCCCCTTATGATTCACAGGAAGATACATTTGTTCAAAGAGCAAAGGAAGAGATTCTTCTAACTCGTCCTGTTGCAGTTCCTGTTTTGTGTTCATCAAGGCACTGGCCAACACCACATTGCTTTGCTGTCCTCATTTTGTTTGCAAAGTTTGCAACAAAGGGTACTGGATGAAAAAATACTCGGATGAAGGAAAACCCCACAACCCTACGTGTATACTATCTGTGTGCAGTCCTGGAAGGTTGCATACTGGCGTGAAAGGAAGGAGAAAGTGCTCTTCTTCCCAATCATAATTTTGGATACTGTTAATAGATGTTATTTCAGTCATGACAGGTAAAAAGATCCAAGGAAACTAACATCACTCGAACAGTTACACAATGACAAAAGGCAGCCTCCTGTCAATAATGCAGTCAACTTTCAGCAGCAGTGAAATAAAGGAGTGTTGTAGTTCCCTTTGGCCCTCCCACTGCAATTAATCTGGACTACCAGAGCTCCAGTGAAACTAATTAGTAGTTATTAAGGAACATGGTTAATGACACTGTGGGCATGCATCAACACAGGAACCCCATTTGTAGCTTTGCCAGAAATAATGTGGTTTTACTACAGATAATTTACAGGCTTGATTCTTCACAACGTATTCACTCCCTGAAGGGAATATTAGAATGCCAAGCTGTCTGCATGTACAGAAATATGCTAAGATATTTCATTTACCCATGATTATTCACCAGTTAGAGCTTTTAGAATTATAGCTGGAGCTAGGTTTACAAAAAAAAAAATCCACTAAAACAACACTGGGAAAAACAGAATGCTTCTTTGAGGCAGATTTTTTTTTTCCTTAAAGACTTAATGTTTAATGCAAGATACATTTGGCCTTTTTCTTCTTTTAACAATATTTCCTTTTAATTTCGGGAATTTTTAGAGCCAAAAATTGGGATAGACTGGTTGGTAATATCTGGAGATACAAAAAAGTTGGCAAAAGGTATAGAACCTTCTTAACCACAGCTTTACATAAACAATTCTCAGGGTTCACCCCTGAACTACATCATTTCCAAAAGCAAAAAGTCAAAAGATTATATGCGAAGACACTGCAAGAAATGTTGCAATATCTTTTTAATTCCATTTCTTTCTGTGAAAAATTTCTTACATTTCACCTTAAATTTGACTATTGTCTCCATCCCTCCCAAAACTCCAGTTTTTGGCAAGTACAAAATCTACCAGGATCTAATTAAAAGTTCACCTGAATAGCATAAGCTGGTTTTCGATAGCCATGTACATTCACATTACGTGGAATTTTTATGCATTTCCATATTTATAATTATAACAACGGAAGAAAATTAAATTTAAGAGGCAAGTTCAGTGCTTTGATTCTTCTGCACACCCTCCAAAAAGCCTACAAATGCACAGTCATTTAAGGCCCATATTTCCAAAAGACATAATGTCAGAAGCTCTTACTCTGTTTTGTCCCAAAGTCCCAAATCTTGAACCTCTGATGGAAATCCAAAGGAGGTGCCCAATAGAATGGCATGGGTTAAAGGAGATGCCTATTTGATTATCCTTCTTACTACTAGTGTCATGAAGATTTTTTTAAATATTATTTGTCCTGGTTTGGGCCAGGACAGAACCGATTTTCTTCTAGTAACTTTGCTTTTTAGTTAAGTCTCTTCTGAGAAGCTGCACTCTCTGAAATTAACTGCATGTTTTTCCAGACAGCAGCTGCTTCTAGCAGTGATAAGGCTCCGTGTTTATAGTTGGTGCTGGAACATCAGAAGCAATGGTATGCAGAAAGGCCCTTGCTTATAGTTATCCCTATGGAGACCAAGGTCGAT
>VZSC01008690.1:249263-272750 GCA_013398225.1 Steatornis caripensis | reverse complement strand
CAGTTTTGTACATATTTGTATATTTGTATATATTTCATTATTATTATTCTTCATTATTATTGTAGTTAGATTAAAGCTGTTTTAACTTTTCTAACCCATAAGTCTCTTTCCCTTTTCTCTTTCCCCCCCCACTTTGGGGAGGGAGGGGGTTAACAAAGAGCATCTGTCGTTCGCTTAACAGCCAGCCCAGCTTTAAACCGTGACATTATTTCAGAAATCTTGAATTTCAGTTAAATTATAAAGGATAGACTTCACTGCCTATTAATAGTATTTTTAAAGAAACTTTTGTTATGTCCATCCTATCTCCGTCTTCATCAAAAAGCATAAGAATAAATTCTTTTTCTTGAAAGAAAGACTAGAAACAGAAGGCATTAAAAATTTATAAACCAAAAACAAACAAGGAAAACATACAAGGTGCACTCAGGGAGAGCACCATACAGATCATAATCCTCCTGATACTTATTGTGTCACCCCAAATTTGCACCGTTTAGCAGCAGAAATTATTTTATAGCAATGGCAATGTGGGACACATTTTTCCCTCTCCTACAGAAAACTAGGGGAAACAAACCAGAGGAAGGGGGAATGAAGTCTCCCCCAACTACCTTAATTTCCCACAGATCATTTATACCTACCGGATACTATAAGCTCTTCACTGCAGAAACAACACAAATCTTCAGAAAACTGGAAACCACAGTATAAATTTCACATATCATAATGTCGCTACATGACAATGGCTGCATGGGTCTGAACTTGTTATTTTCCAGACCTTGCAAAAGACTCTCATTTAATGGCAACAAACATTGACTGCAGAGCCTCAACCAAACTGAGAACATTAATCTACAGATGCATCTAACTCCTTTAACTCCTAGATAATCTAACTCCTTTAAACACGCATTTTTACTAACAAAGGCTCCAAATTCACTGTCTTGAAGCCACTGGAATGCATAAAGCTGGAAACTTGTCTCACTCATACAGAGAACCAAAGCCTTTGGGTTAGGTGAGTTGAACCACAGTCTACTGTGAACGTTCAAATTTCATAGTTAATTCAACAACAAGCAACTACCAAGTACACAGTTAAGAGGGTACTTGTGCCTACTTTGGTCTCCCATCTAAGGAAACTCATCCTATTCACAAAATGTGCACAGACAAATAGCGGGAACAAAAAGTGAAACTAAAGCTTTCCTCCTTTCCCTACAAACATAAACACACATAGACGCTTCCTTTCTCTTACTGATCATCGTGCCCAAAATGCACTTTCTACAGCACGTGAAATCCCATTCCCACATTCATTAAGAGAGGGCAACTCATCTCAGGAAGGCCAAAATCCCATAGCTCCCTATGCTGCTCAAGATCCTTGTTCATGAGCAAATTGGAGACTGACAGATTTTGAACATACAGCACTGTGCTGGTTTGATATTCACCACTGTACACTCCAAATGAAAACAAACACTCCTCATTCCTTCTGATGCAACACACTAGATTCAAGTCACCTCGATCCAGGAGAATAACTGAGCATTTCACGTTTACTTATAGAAATGCAGAAAGCCAAGTTAAAAAGAAGTACTTCCGCTACTCTTCTAGAAAAAGGGGCACTGCCCTACCTTACTTCTCCAAAATAAAGTTCATTTAAAATGCCACTAATTTCCTAGAGAAGGACAGATTCCAAAGTACTCACCAACTCACGTTGAATAGCTTGCAGAATGGATTATTATTACATACATTTCTGAAGAACTCCTCTCTCCATTGTGTCTGCAGATAACATATGCTGTTTAAAGATGAATAGTAGAAATGAAAGGGGAATCCATGGCACTGGTGGGAGGCAAGGGCTAAGCTAGAGACAATAATGGAAGTCTTTTTGTGACTGTAGCGTTTGTTGCTGCAAACAACATAAGAATTCAGTGCTCATTTGAAGTGTGTCCTTTAGAGTTCCAGCTGTGCTGATGCACAGAGGGGGATACAAAAAATCTTGAAAGATGAGATGTGTCAGTTCTTCCACTGTAAATGGGAAATACAGCCTAGACAGAGAGGGAGAAAACACGCGTTCCAGGGTATATAAAATCTGAAAACATGACTGCTGTAGGAAAGATGCATATGCAATGCTTTTGAGACCTGGACGGTCCAAGTCAGTTTAAACTGCTCCTGCTTTGACTTGCTGCATAGCCACACTTATGCATACCCAGTCTGAGAGTAACGTGAGCAGAATAGAAAGGTGTGCAGAAAAAGCTTCCACTCTGGTGAAATCCTTAGATTTCTCCTGAGTGAGGAACACAAGGATTTTCTTCTGGCACAAGGATCCCTTGCACTTTGGCCTCCCTCACCTCTAAGCAATGTGCAGGTTTGCTTCGTTTTTCTTTTCACATAAGCTTTCTGAAAGTACTAAGGCAACAGACATCCTACATCACAAACATTTGAGAACTGTGGCTGCACTGGCTGCTCTGATAGAAGAAATGGAAGAGAAGGGAGGTCCAAAAGTAAAGGCAGATGAGAAAGAGGAAAGGGACAGATAAGAAAAAATTAGTAAAGTCTGGAGTGGTAGAGATAAACCAAGAACAGTGGAAAGAAATAGATGAGCCTGGAGAAAACACTTCATGATGCAGAAATGTGTCATGACATGACTAAAAGGGGCCAAAGAAAGATCAATACATCCAAAAAGGGAGCTTGTTTTGGTGCAGTGATTTACAGAATAGAAAGCAAGTGTTCTGGAAAACTGCTGTTATCCACACATTCAGAAAAGGACAAAACCAGAAGAGATGATGTTTGTAAAGGAAAAAAATGATACCATGGTGAAAAAATATATATATTTACTTCCTAGGGCAGTAAAGTTGCAGAACATAATGAGATCTGAAGGGAGGTAAAACCAACCTCCGAGGAAGCTGGAAATGCATTCTGGCAGCTATCAAAGATGCATAGCAAACGAAGATCTGTCTAAAAGGTAAACAGAAATGGTGCAGTCTTCATTTATTTTCCTTTAGAAAATTGCACGCAGATACCAAGGGCCAAACCATGCCCTGACATAGCTCTCTGAGGACAAATGTAAAACAAAAGGACAAGAGGAAGGACTGGGAAAGATGACAGAAAAGAACTGAAAGGCTTGATGGACTCAGGCAGGGAATTTTCATCAAATTACAGGACACCGACACTCCTAAGATTTACAAAATAACAGACCTTTATCAATACCATATAAATTCCTTCCACTCAAAAGCCTGCCTCTTCTGGGACTTAGTAAGTTTTCCAATGAAGAAAGACCTTCTAGACATTGTAGCTGATCAGAGGGAACTGAAGAAAACCCAGCAAAAAAAAAATTGTAAGACCAAGGACAGTTAACAGGAAAGCTGAGAGTTATTTTAAGTAAAAGTGATCCACATGCACTGAAGTCCTGCTATCTTTTGTGATTAATCAATTAATTAAGTATCACTGATTGCTCTGCATAAACCCTCAAAGTTGAAAACATTCTCAAAACAGGTACCACGATGCAGCCAAGTGGTTGCAGCTTCAACAGAACCTTGCCAGTTTTCTATTTAATTTGGTCACTCACAAGACCTGCTACCGACTTCTCTTTCAAATTCAAAATCTGGCACCAATAGGGAAGTGATAGCTACACTCGGAAAACTTCTGGTGCAAACCCATCAAAAGGCAATCAAACCAGCAATTTCAGAGACTCTCTCAGGTAAGTGGTGCAGCCAGCCGCCTCAGCCCCACCATCGGAAAACGTATCCTTCAGGTTAAACACCGCAAGGTGTTTCCTGAACTTTTATTCTAATGCAAATGGAGAAAATAAAAGCACTTCAAGTTCTTGTAGTGAAGGCAAGATATCTCTGAATAAAATACTTAACAGAGTGCTGAATATTCTTATCAGGACTTGTTAATTAATTCTCACAATGCTTCTCAAAAGTAGGCAGAGCAGAAAGATTATATTATTACAGAGCGACCATATCAGTATCCACACAGTGATAGACACTAAAATGGTCTAGAATAGCTAAAATATTTCTGTTTAAGAAAACACAGGTTTACTGAAAAGTGACTGTCTTTTTTTCCTATTTCGAATAAAGACTGAGATTTTCAAATGCCGCTTGACGCGCCTGAAACTTATAACCATCCTGAACAATCAATCAATGCATTTACATGTACCTGTCTGCCTCTTTGAAACATCCAGGCTATAAGAAACTTTGACATTGCTAAAATGACAAAGACTACATGTGAAACAAGTCAGTACTAGTATCGTCTTGCCTTTCAGTGTTCATCTAAATCCCTCTCGATAAAAGCCCTTTCAGAGTCCTTCACAGTGACACGCAGCTATTATACAAAACACAAAGAAGGTTTAAATCAAGCTAAAACCTTTGTCTAAACCAAGGCCTCCTCTTTGCTGTGTGATAGGCTATAGTTTGGGGGGTTTTTACCAATTTCAGTCATTAGCAAGTACACGAACAAAAAAAAAAAAATCCTGTACTCTGCAAAGCTTTTCCTTTTTATGAGACCTTATGTCCCTGTGCAAGCAGTGATCTCATGTTCTTTGCAAGTATCTTTGTGGATACTCCTGGGAAGATTTCCCCTGGATTAGAAGGCTTTGAGGGGCTGTAAGTCAGGCACACACTCCTGAGCCCTTCATATCACCAGGAATCTGGGCAAAACAGCGGTATCTCTCAAGATTATTTTGAAAGGGAAATCCACAGTGGCATCTCTAGAGCAGTTAACACCTCCATCTCTAAGGTATCACATCAGAGGTAACAAGGACCGCCTCTCTGTTTCTCATGCTTTAAAGTGTTCCCTAATCAAACACACAGTGCAGGTACACAGCAACCTCCCTAGATATTACTACCATATTTGACACTTCCTTATTTTATTCTGAGCCTCTAGCTAATTAGTCATTTCTGAACAGGGAATATTCCGTATCAAAAAACTCAGGCTTGCAAAGGTAAACCCAAGCACCACAGCTATTTCTGAAGCATTTGGCTGAACAAATGGCAAGCGGAAAAAATATTTTCAATGGAAATATGCCTTCTTTCTGCTGCACTAAATAATCGGGAACTGTCTTTATAGCAAGTTACAACACACACATTGTTACACATCACAGCAATCCTTAGTGGCATCCAAGCAGCCTTAAAGCTTGTGCGGAGTCCTTCCTCTTGAAAGGAGATACTACATGCAGGGTTCAATATTCTGTGAGAAATAAGAACATCGAGATGCTCATTTAAGTACCTGATTGAAGAGTTCCAGTGCAAATGCAAACCCAAGGTTACGCGTCAGCAAGTGCTGCAGGGACCTTTTGCCTCAGGAGCACAAGACCAGCCTGGCAGAGACAGGGCCTGCCACGGACATACCAGAGCAGTCAAGAAACTACTGTTCAATGCGCTGCAGGGCTGCAATTACCTTGTGCTAACCGCAACGATCTCGTGTTTTAGCATAAAAAAAGGCATATCTTCTAGGAAGCTCTTACTGAAAAAAATAAAATTGCAGGAAAACAACAGACTTAAATCTCATAAATACTAGAAAATAAAGACTAGCACTAACAACAGTGATCCTATCGTAATAAAATAACATCTGTATTGCTTATCACAGCTGAGAATGACAGAAGAAGACTCCTAGAAGTAAAAGGAAGTCTTTCCTAATATGTACATAATCTGTCTAATAGTGAGCAGCTATTTTTCTTATATATATATATATATATATATATATATATATGTATGTATGTGTATGTATGTATGTATGTTAATTTCACAGAAGTGGGAGAAATATAGGCAAATTGTTTTGTTCAAGTTCCAGCTTTTGGGACTTTCCTGGACTCAGCTGGTACCTTCCTTGCTGAAGTTAAAAGGAAATTTTGCCCATATACACAGACTTCAGTAATAATCCTCGAGAAAGAGACCAGACAATAAGTTGTGAGCAGCCCAAAATACCCTTCTCCCTCATTAAAGAAAAAAGTCCCAAGGACAGTTTGTCAGGTATCTTTTGCGAGTGGCCTGCAGAATCGGACCAGAGGCCTCTGAAGACTGCCTGTCTGCAAGCCTCGGCAGCCCCCGGCCAGCTGCCCAGGCAGCAGAGCCAACCGCACCGCCCTTTCCCTGCCTCCTTCCCACGAGCACAGCAGTGGCTGCGCAGAAGCAGGGACACTGGTCAGGTGTAAAGCAGTTGTGCAGTGGTGGGACTGCACAGGGTGTGTGAGCCCTGGACCCAGCAACTATTGCCTATAGGGTAGGCAAAGCCCAGTAAAGCTTTTATCTTAAGTCACATATTTGCCACTTGGTTTTGACTTCTGTAAAATACAAGGAGGCTTTGTTGTCAGATATACAGTTACACTAAAAAAATCAACAGTTTCCTTGAGATTATTTTAGTTAGGGGTTTCTCCAAAATATTTTCAACATAGGAAACAAAGGGAACTACAGAGGGTAAAAAAAGGCAGCAGTTCTCTCTATAGAGTGCCACTGGCCAAGCCTTAGTAGCTACTTAGTTTTCTGACCAAAAATGTTCTCTTACCACAAGAAGAGTCTGCACTGACAGCAAGAGTTTCCTTGGATTTTATTTGGGAGAGTGGGTAGAGGTAACAGAAAACATCACCGTCACCAAAAATTGTACGTTCTCAGGCAGGATTTTTTTTGAATAAAAAGTCTGTAACAGAAAAACTGCATTCTATTCAGTTTAAAAAACAAAAAAAAAGAGATTAAATAAAGGATTTTTCCAACTGCTGTTTCAAATCTCATGGAATGAATTTTTAAAAAATAGTTTGGAGTTTAATTTTGTTTGCATTTTCTGTTTCACATTTTCTCAGAAGGATGATAAAGGAGCAAAGTTGCCTACATGCCTTTTCAAAGCACTGCTCTCATATTTTGCTACTGAAACTGCTTAGAAACTAATGACGGCTCTCTAATCCACTATGGAATACATTCTGTGCTACATGTAGCCATTTTTGTGTATTAAAAAATTATAGGCTCAGAACTTTTATCTTCTGTATGTTTTGTGCTATCCAGTAACAGCAGCTACAACTCTGCCATAGGTCTTGCCGTATCTGTTTCTAGATTCACTTTCTGAAGCCACAGTAAATTAGTAAACACAGGGTGGTGTTCTGAAGTAGACCCTTTCTCTTCTTAGAGTTTAAGGATATTCCTAAGAAGGGATACCAAGCTCCATTTGCAAGGCTGGCACTAGGGTCTGAAAGACCCTTGCAGGGAATTGTCTGTTCTCATTTTCCCATCATCCATACTTGGCTGGCTCTTGCTTACTTCCACCAAGAGCTCTTGCTTACTTCTGTGCTATGAGCTTAGAAATACATCTGATACTGATCGTAAATCTGCGAACAGACTCTCCTTGAAAGACCTAGATACTCTCAAACCCAAATCAAAACTTTGAGAACTGTGAACTCCACAGATCAGACCCTTTTTAAAGCCTCTTTTTAGGAATTATTTGCCAATCACCAGTAAAACAAGCAATGAATTTTTAAAGCTATGTTTTCTCTAACTTTTACAGTCAGACTTAATATCTACTTCACTTACCATAACAAGTGTTGCAACAGATGCTTTGGGGTTTAATGAAGACAGTCAAACAGATTTATTGCCTATTTCTTCTGGAGGCAACTGAATAATTTTTAGCAAATAACTTCCTCCAGCACAGTCTATATTCTTGTGCCTATATTGAATAGCATATATCAGACTGCAGTTGTTTCTCTCAAAAATTAATCACTTCAAGCCTTTGCAAATGAGCCAAGCCTGCTGCAACTCACAACTTAACTGGAAGCAGTCACTCCAGTGACACAGTCCTGTTTGTTTTTCCCTAGCCAGCTGAGCATGCCATCACCTGTGAGAAGATCACCTGTGTATGAGCTACAGGTGTATAACTTCGAGAACACTCAGTATTCCTTCAACTCTGATCATGGTGCAGCTCCATCTTTGCAATTATTTTCCCATTGGCTGTACCTTTCAGAAATACAGACTCAGTTCCCACACAGGCGAAGCAGACAATGTATCATACAGACTGTTAAGCAGCGACAGCTCCTATCTTCTCAGCAGTTTAGGCAGAATTGAATTTTGATGCCAGAAGGATAAGAGGTTTTCTCTGGCCAAGTCCAGGCTGCTTCTGCCATAGGAAAGAAATATGAAGGGACAAACCACAGCTGAAGTCCCAGTGGTGCAGTCAGGTGAGCAGATCCTATTACTCCTGATGTCAGTAGGAAGACAATTGAAAAATATAAGGAGTCACGTTCCTTCCCGGCCCCAGGAACAGCTGCCTTTCCCAAATCCCAGCCTTTCTCATGGGGCAGCAGCAATGCTGGCAAGCCCCACAGAGCAGCCAAATTCATCACTAGAACCAAAGCTGATGCTTTATGGTCACACTTGCCCCAGAGCTTCCCGCTCTGCGTGTGCCTTGAGCCATCCTGCCTTTAAGCCCATACGTGTGAGAAGCTCCTCCCAATTGCAGGATCTGCCTGTGGAAGGATCAAGTATCATATTTCAGAAATACCTGCAAAAGATTTCAAGTGACTGCAATAAGCATAAGCAATATACCAATTTAATTACTTTGCTGTATAAGATGACCACTCACTGAGGCTGAAGAGCCAAGCTAACTTGGAAGAAAAGAAGAAAAGAAATGCCTTCCAAAGCAGATTCTCATGTGTATGCCAAGCTCTACTACACACAGCAGGGTAGATGAGATAAAGCTTGCATTCTGTACCTATAAGTATCCCTAGGACTGGGTCTGGTTCGCGTTCACAGTACTTACTCTATATCGGTCACACGTCAAGTCTCTGCATGTGGGTCTGAAAAGTTTTGCTATGCACAAATTCTCAGCCTGCTTGTAAAAAGTAACTGTGATTTGCACTATTTAAAATCAAAGAGTTGCCATGGGGTTATGTGTGGTATAGAATCTCAGTTGTAATGTGTCTGAGGATCAAGGCAGGCAAAAGTTCACATGGTTATTCACGGTTATAAGGTTATGCTTTCAGATCTCTATGAACAAAAAGAAAGCAGATTGTGGTCCTCACACTAAGCTTCGATTAACTGTACAAGGCTACAGAAGCATTTAATAAATTAGAGCAGTAAAACATCACTGCATACAGTGATTTCTTGGAGATATTTATTCAGATTTCTGAAAAAAAAGTTAAGTTTCTCAAAATCCTCACAGAAATAATCTTTTCCATTTTTTATTTTAAGTAAATGGTCTGAGTTTTTACAAAATCATCAGATAGCTACTGTACGCTATTAATGGCAACAACCATAATCAACTCCAAAAGTTCACTTGCAATATACAGAAGGAAGAACTTCCAAGGAATTTGCTGCAATCAGTTCAAATGAGGCAGATGCGTAGGAATATGCAACTCCTACGATTCAGTGAGTTACTGCCAATATAGACTGTGACATGAGAAGTACTCAGCAACATTGTTGTACAAGAGAGGTCCCATTGCAGCGCACTGCATTAACAGCAGCAAAACCCTTGAGAAATTTCCAGGTCTTGTCAGCTCAGACTGCTTTGATGAACGGTATAAACAGAAGATTAAATAATCACTCGCTAGTTTACAAGCACTGAAGTACAGCTATTAAAGATTTCTAGTCTGCATTATGACAGTGGCACAGTCACGCTTGGCAAACAGGCCAATATCTGAGTTTATGATCGTCAGACATTCTAAATTCCCGTGTTCATCTTATATTTCTGAGGCTTATACCTCCAAAACCTAGGATCCTCCTGTTTCACATTGTACTTCACTACACAAAACAACTGAGACTAGCAAATTCGAGGGGGTTGTTCACCTGTCAGCACTTAGATAATGGTTTAACATAAACTCTTAGTACTTAAAATACAGATTTAACAGACCATTTCAAGGAAAATAAGCAGCACAAGGTTAATGACAGTGAACATACTTATGCTCCACATCTGGGGGACAAAGCTGGAAGCATCATCTGTGTCACTGACTCAAATTCTCTGCAATTACAGGAAAATACAATAAAGGAGTCAAGAACACATCAGTCCTGTGAACACCAAGAATTATCTCCTAAATGTTACACCACTGGTTTCAACCTGTGGTTCACAGATCAATCTGGGCAATAAAAAAAAATAAAATAAAAAATCAAGTGTATTGTCAGCAATTCTAAATTATCGTCTCTCTCAGGAACTTTTCCAGAGGTATAGAAATTGAAAAAACTTGAAAACAACTGGCCTATAGCCATCCCAAGGTCTACAGTAAGAAGCCAAGGGCCAAAACTAGAATGTCACTCACGAGGGGAGCAGAGGAAATTCAGGCCACCATGCTGGCCCCAACAATATCAAGAAATGCGTTATGTCAAATATTTCAGAGAATCCTAAGAAATGGATCACAACCCACACAACACAGAGAGTAAAAATGAAATAAGTAGCACGTCCCCACTTATCTCACCAGGGAGAGAAATTCCCTCACAAGTCCAAATCTAGTTTAATCCATTTCTGATTTAAGCAAATGAGGTTTAGCAATGACAGAAGTAACCGATAGGTGTACCAGCCTAATAAACCAGACATCCATCGCTTCCTTTGGCCAGCCTGGTACTTTGCATGATCAAAGGGTGAGAGTGAAGAGAAGGGAGGAGAGGAAATAAGAGATGAAGCAAAAGACTATCACGCACCTTAGTTTCAAGAGTTAGATCCCTTCCTGGGCCCTACAGACAGGTCAGAAGGAGGCATGACGTATGTGATAACCCTACATGAGCACTGGGAAGAGGAACTCCAATCCCAAGGACACCTACAGAGGTCACAAACATAAAGTTTCGTCTTCCTCACCACACGGTACAGATCAGACCTTGGCAATCACATGAGAAACTACATTGGGAGTCTCATTTCTCTTCATCTAGTAATTCTCATTCACCAGCAACCAAAGTTAGAGTCAAACTTCCACAATTTAGAACTTAATCCAGGACCAGCATCCAGAAAATCAATTAACTTTTCTCTGTATCAAGATAACTAACACTCCCAACAAGTTTACTCCCTATATTAATATTTTCCTATAGAAAAAGAGATAAAATAAATTTCCAATAAAATCTCATAAAAAAGAGAATATAATTATGGGGAGAATGGAATAATCCTTTTTTTAAGCCAATATATCGATCTTGAGACAACCTTCAATATACTTTAGAACATTTCAAGCAATTTTATCAGCATTTAGGAAGGAAAAAGAACGCCTTGAAGCCAGCCCCGTCAGCAAGTATTTCCCATCCTCAGCTTAAATCTCACATTATTCCAGATGAATGCATTGCAGGCACACGTTTTTAAAGCACAGTGAACACTTCATTACATTGATGGCCACGCTATTCCCATGCAAGCCGTTATTTGCAAATAAGGATACCCTGTAAAAAAAACATAACTGGCAACCTTTTGAAAAGAAAACAGACACACTTCATACTAACAATTTCTCATTAAAAAACTCAAAGGACTCATTTAAAATAGATTTATGAGACCAAGACCAAAGTAGATCTGCACTTGTCCGTGTCTACGGTTTCATGAAGATAATGATTTTGTCATATCTGTTAAAAAAATTTCTGGCCAAAAGTTAAAATAATTTGACATAATTTTCGTTTTTAAACATCAATAGAAAATCACCAGAAATATTAAAAAAAAAAGAATTGCAAAGTTCACACATATGCAGACCTTTCTTCAGGACCGATTTCATTTTCCCTCATGCATGCTCACTTAAGCTTTAACCAGCTTCCTCAGCTGGTTTGCATTTTGTCAACAGTATCATAGGTTTTCTATCAATTCTCAAGCTATTTATTAACATCGTAATAACATGCTAGATCTTTAACTTCCCACTTAAAATTTTCAGCTTCAAAGTGCATTTGCCAAAGGCCCTAGGACCTACGACTATTTCCCAGTTAATGTGATAAACTGACAAGTTATTTGCAAATCATACATTCAAAGTAACCCTGAAGAGATGGAGATATATTTTTAGAAGACAGAACTCTTTAAATCCATTTATTTATTTGTATTTTCTAAGTCCAATACATCTCACCAACAAAGTAGCTGGGAACAGGTTTAAACGGCAAATTGGCACAAGCCTTCATTTTGCCTTAAGGCACTTAACAGGGCCACTGGAGCCAACAGAACCTTTTCAGCTGTCACTATGCTGTTCTACATTCAAAGAAACTCCTCCTATTTCTTCTTCAACCTCAGAGAGAACAATCTTACCTTATTATTTCAACAAGTTGTCCCAAGAAATAAACTGAGCAATGCAGGCGCACGCCTTTTTCCGCCTGTCCCTTGATCATCTTGTGACTGAGTTTAACTTGAATTTAACTAGGTAAAGTGTCATGTGTATGTATGATACATACTTTTCTCTAAGGCCTTGTACAGTAATTCTCTAGTATCATGCGCTGCATTTTTCAGTGTATGAATTTTACAGTTAACTTACACTCTAGGCACAGGTTTTGTACAGAGGTAAACAAAACCCTTGGGCAACTAACAGTGCTATTTCTGAAAAAAATAAAATAAACCCAACTTTACACATTATAAGTCCACCACAAGTTACAAACCTACAAACCGTAAGCTTTTCTTCCCTGCAAGCCCAGAAGAACATCAACATTTTAAAGCACATTGTCTCTTTTTGCAAACACGAGAGCAATCCAAAATAATTTATTTCCCTATTAATTACCCCATACAACAGCTTATTCATCTGTTTTTCTGAAAAAATAAATTTCAGAGACAAAACATCACACACATCCTGCTCCAAGCCTTCCTTTTATAGCATCCTTTAGAAGATGTGCCACTTTCACTGACTCAGCACAGCTGCCTATAAATTTTCAGGGCAAGAGACAGGACTCCAATTTACAAATAATCTCCCTAAAGGCCAGCAACAATAAAAGACCAGTTAGGAGGACTACCAAAATGTAGAGTCCCATCGCCACCATGAGTGCAGGACATGAACTCCCGTCTTTGATCAACAAACTTTATTTCTTGCATACCCATCAGGTGCTTTTCTGCATGTTGAGCTGCTTAAAGGACAATGTCTCTTTGAAGATAATTAGCACAAGAAAGAAAATAAAAATGTATTAAAATCATGACAATACATAATCTCTCTTCTAGTTCATGGACATTTTATGAAGTATTTTTTGATCAAATTACCATTTTAACTTGTAAATCAAATTACCAACTTAACTGCCAGCATTGCCAGAATGCGTTACAGAAAATATAACTGACCACTTCTGTATTTCTTTTTTATATTCCCGATGTTTTGCCATTCTTTAGAGCTACTGTGATGCCCTCGATGAGCATGGCTTCTTGTCCATGTGCCTTCTCAATTTCCTTATGATGCTAGAGATATACACAGTTTTAAAGGTCAAAATCTAAAATGAATTAAAAATGAGAGGAAGATTACCCATCATATCAGTGAAAAGAGGATGAGAGACTGAATTCTGTAACACAAACCCCAGGCTCACTGCAGCAGGTAACATAGAAGAAGCTGCATGAAACTTGAAGTTTTCTGCTGGTGGTCACTGAAAGGCAATAAGTCTCCCAGAGACACAAATTTCATTTCCATAATACAGTTCCACTTCTTTTAATGTAAATGGAAATGACAAAACCTTAGTTTTCTCATGTAGATATAGTAAGCATATACAAACCTTAAAATATGCTCGGAAAAACATCCGTGCACTGCTGCCAACAGATGTTGTCATCATGATGATTAAAATGCAATGGAAATAGAATAATCCAGCAAATCACAAAAAGCGCGTTCATATAAACTATTGTGGTGAGCAGTGCCAGGGAAGAGGGAAGTACAGGGGGAGCATCATGCTAGCAAACAAGGGAAGTCAGGTAAAAAAAGACATCAGAATTTGGAGAAATAATTTACATTTACAAACCTCACTAGGAAGTAGAATGATGAATCTGCTGTCCTTATAAAATGGAGCATGGCTGGAAGTGAAGAGGTGGCTCTGAAAAGGACAGCCACAGACAGGGAAGTACAGGTCTCCCCAGCTAGGTGCCTTTGAGAAACTGGAATTTTGGCGAAGAACCCTAGGCATAAAGATACCAGCTGCAACTATATGGTCTCTGACTTAGCAATAAGGCACTAAGAACAAACCAAATGGCTAACAGAAGGAAGCCCTTCCTGAGGTAACTATTAGGTTACTGCAAAAAAATCTAATGAAAGACAGCAAAATGCCTTTTGAGAACTAGGATTGCAGATCTGATTCAAAAAGAATCAGGCATCACTAGTCATTGCATTGCCCAGATGACTCTGAGTTTTAGCTGACATTATGTTTTATTTTTAAGCAATGGTGTAAAAGCAAAGAGGCCACACCATGGTCACAAAAATGTAAAGTGCCCTCAATGCATGACAAGGCATAGAGCCTTTAGAAACCCATTTGTGAACCAATCTTGCCAGACCAGTGCCACTGCCACTGGCAAAGAAAGGAGGGAAAGATTACTCCAGGCACCTGCTTTATGAAGGCTGTCTCTAATCATGCTTGACAACAGCACTTCTGCTTGCCTGCACAGCTGACTTTGTCAGTACCCATCCAGAGGCAAGGCAAGACCTCACTGGCTGCCAAAGCACCGTAACACATTTAACGGGTGTGCTAACTCGTGGCTGAGGATACTGCTTGCCTAGAAGCTTTGCTGCAAGACCTCCTTCCTATATTCCCTAAGAGTTACCACACATAGCCCATCAGCTGCCTTACAATTTGTTGGGGTTTTTGTTAAAGGAAAAAAAAAAAAAAGCTAGTAGTGCTGAAATGTGAAATTACTTTTTCACGTGGAGTACAGAATGCTTTAATCCAGACACAGGCACTCTCATTTCAAGCTGCCCTGGACAAGCAACTTTCTACAAGCAAGAGATTCAGTCAACCTCAGCTTCTGCTAGATCAGATCTTTCCCCATCTTGTCCTGTGAGCACGCTTTGGAAATGTCTTTTCTTCTCTCAAGAAGGGAAATGACTGCCACAGGCTGATTATTTGCAGACTGATTACTTGCTAATGCTGTGGCACCTCTGCCCTTCTCCAACCTCTTTAAAAATCCAGACCTATACTGTGCAAGCATCTCACTCAGACCAGAGGAAGTGCAAGCTTTTTCTGTTTCTGTTTTGGTCGCTGAGTCCTGCCTATATCAAAACCACTGTTACTTCCACAGTAACTGAAGTACTTCAGGACAAAAGCAAGCTGAAAGAAAAGAAAAATAAAGTTTCAGTAAAAATAAACTTACAGTAGATAATTGGGTTGTTCCCTTTTACTTTTTGTACACTTCGACATCCTAGTGTTTCGACCCTTGCAAACATCATATCCAAAGTTCTTTTTCTCTGAGACTCTCAGATAACTGTTCTCATTTGAAAATATCCTCAAGTAGGATAGAGAACGGACAAAACATCGCTCCTTTAGACTAAAATGCAGCTAATGTTCCACACAAGACAATGCTCAATTTATACCAGAGTTTTCCTTGGAGTTCTAAATTATCTTTTAAAGAAATGTAAAATTAAGTCAAGGGTCTGTAAACACACAGAAAAGACACTGAGAGGCTCTGTCTCCCATAAACCAACTCCTCCTTCCACCACCCCAAGTTTTACCTTTATCCAGGAGCAGAGAGGTTAAGAAAACAAAGGGCTATCGAAATACTGGTCTAGATCATTACACAGTTTCTCCACTGAAAGTATTACCATGCAGCAAATAATTGGTAATTCCTGAATATCAAGTAATGATATAGAGTCATTTACCCATCGACAAGGACAGCTTTCATTAACTTCACAAACATTCCCTTATAGGGAAAATCCTTTTACTCACTTTCTAAATCAGAACAAACCAGATTGTCAATGATATTTTGAGGATATGGAAAGTATTCCATCAGCAGTGCTACTAGTTAAAATCTCAAAGACTTAGATAAGTAAGTTAAAAAGCAGAGGATTAAACGACTGGACTGAGAAACAGGATACATAATGAGAGCTTGGACACACCGGGAGGTTTTTGGCTTGAGTTTGTTGTATTTTTTTAACACATAAAGTAATTTCTTAGATATTATTCTGTTGAATACAGGGGGAAAAAATTGTTTTCTTACTGTCCTTTTACTCCCTCTATGAAACGTTGCTAAGGGAATGGTTCTCAGTAAGGTCAAGCAGTAGAAACCCTGCTGTGTGTTTTAATGCAGCCAAACACCACTTGAAATTAATGGCTCTTGGTTCTTTCTACCTTTAAGCACTGACTGTTAGTGCTTTCCAGTATTAATTCTTACTGCATATCTGAATATATAATATAGTAGGCAAAAGGAAAAAAAATGGACAAGGCACCAAGATGCCACAACAGGGTCAAAGGAATGGAACTTCACGAAAGCAGAGCTAGCATAGACAGTCTCTTTCTGACAAGAAAAACCTTTCAGGCTACAAAAAGCACTCCAAACCCACAAACCTGAACGCAGTTTCAAGCACAGCAATCAGGTCTCCAAATTATAATTAAATGTAAGCTATTAGAAAAAGCTTAAAAGAAATCCTTCCAACGTATTTCTCATTTCAGATATTTATTGCCTTAAAGTTATGTAAATGAAAGGAATCTTGGCGTATTAGCATATCATTATTATCTGTCTTTGAAATTATTACAGATCTGCATATGATATAAAATGAGGTTCTCAAAATGTTGCACGCTATTTAACAGCCTCACTTCAATTTTCTTATGGACAAGAATCCTAATAACCAAAGACCTACGCTAAGAATCAGCATCAGCTGATTTCCTCCATGAAGAGGAAAGTGGAAAAGCTTCTCAGGACAGCACCCAGATTTCAACTTCAGAGCTGACACATTTTTGTGTAAGGTAGTCTTCATAACTTGTATGTGCCTTGTGCATAAAATGTTTCATTTCTTGGTCTGAAATCTGGCCTATTTCAACAGGTTTCCAAATGGAAGGAAGTACATAGTACATCTGTATGTAAGAAAAATCACTGCAAGTTCTATTATGTAAAAAAAAAACCCCTGTCAAAATGCAAAATTGAACATGTAAGCCATTTTTCAAAATCATCAACTCAAGTATCTGTAAGTTATGGAAAAATCTCTTGCCAGAAAAGCGATAGCTGTGTTAGCCATTTCCATGGTAGCAGGGTACTTTCAGATAAACAAATAAATAATAATTTCATACAATCATAAGACTCACACAGCAGTAAGATTCCAACTGCATTCTAAGTAATTTTTTTCTGAGAGGCAAATTGAAAAAAATACCTCTAAGCATGAGATGACAGAGACAAATAAAGACGCAGCAGGAACTCCCCACAGAGCGAATTTATTATGAATAAAAGTATGAAAAACATTTTGATCTTTGCCTAAAAATGAAGAAGAGTTTGACTATGGTTCCTCTGGAAAGGCAAAAAGTTACATTCGAATTAACTATTTCAGTCATGGTCTTAGCGTGCTGCAGTCTTAAGGTCGGGCACTATTGTAGTTGTATAACTAGGCTTACTTTTGTTTTCCTTCCAGTAAATAACTATGGTAAGCTATGAACAGTTTTAATAAACGTGACGATATCCCCTCTGTTCAAAGAATGTGTAGTTTTAACTCCTTTCACTGTATGGCTCAACCATAGCATGACAAATCACATCAAAATATTAAATTAATCTCATTCTGCAAGTATAAAGATGTAATTTAAAATGTAATACTTAGATAGTCAATCCTCTAATCATCTGTAGCTAGAAGATTCTGAACACAGAAAGGCTCAAGGGATATTCCCTGCTGGACACGTTACAGTAAATCTAGCAATTATTTGTACCGGGTATATGGGCACATATGTATATGTATACACATACATACAGATTGTATTTCACAATTCAGGATCATTTTCTGTAGCCATTATTTTAACTAGATCAGGCTGAGGCGGGTTTGTATACTCATTTCCCATTTACAGATCCTCCTCCACAGTAATGACTGAGAAAAGCTGCCACAGATAAACAAAGCACTAGGAAAATTATTTTCTTCAAGAAAAAAAAAAATAAAAAGAGAAACAGAAAGAAAATCTTCAACCCTGAAACACACTTGCTAATATTTTTATGAACACTGCTTATTTCCGATCTTTTCAGATAATTTCTAGCATGCCAGTTAATGATGTAGCATGTTTTCTATAATGGAATCCTAGAATAAGAAACCCAACTGCAGCTCCTTGATAAATGAGCAGGATCGGCAGCAGGATCAGTAGCAAAGACCATTAGGTACTGAAAAAGAATTGTAGCCTAACCTGCAGCTGCTCTTGTGTACGAGACCCTTAAAATAAATGGGTGGCCCAACAAAGAAATAAAGGTATTAGCATATTAGAAGAGAGAGAAGAAATGAGCTTAACCTGTTATGCAGATGGAGGGAGTGAAAAAACTGTTTCAGATGAAAAAAACCACCTTTTAATTGCAAAGCACGAATACAAGGGATTCCCTATCATCCCAGAGCAAGCAGGGGCTGAGACACTCCCTGTGGAGTCCGAGCACAACACCCCACCACCACCGCCCCGCCATCACTAGCCTCTGCTGAGCTGGTGCAGCTCCAAACAGGTCACATCCACGCTGTCTGTGTTTCCACAAAAAAAAAAAAAAAAATCCCTTCTACCCTGGGATGCTAAGCTGTGAGCCCGCAGCAGCAGCACCTCCTTCTTCCCTTGACTGCTGACCGCCTGCTGCATACCGATGCATGGCACTGCCTGGAGCTCGCTCCCCGGGCAGCTCATCCTGAAACGATGGGAGCCTCTGCAAAAGCATGGAATAGGGCCAGGGTGAAACCAACCCCAGTACACCCTGGAAAAAAACACAAGCCATAGCAGGGATGCGTTTCAGAAGGACCACCTCCCGAAAGCACAACGTATTCCGCACCTGTAGTTAAACTGTGACCAGAACCCAACCGGCTGTGGCTAGAAAGTAATAAATTACAAGTAGAATGAAGCAACAAAACGAGCCCGTATCGGGATGTTCACCCACAGTCTGTAGCCTGCCTTCATCCGAAGCACCAAACGGACTCCTCCATGGCCACCGACTCCCTTCCTTCCTACTGAAGGCATCTGCAGGTCCCTGCTTTCAGCATAACAAAAATGCAAGAATGGGAAGAGATGGACATTTTAATTTGTTGTTTTCTTCAGCTCTGCAACACACTCTGGTTTATAATACACTGAGCTACGCAACCATAGAGCATAAAAACACAAGCACAATGAGATGGCAGCGTCGCAGATGTCTTCACTGTGGCAGTCCTTAACAAGTCTTGCTCTGGTCTCAGAGGGCACGAGGAAGTAAAACTGTTCAGCACATTCACCCCACTGAGCAACAGCTTTAACTGCGGTAGGCTAGTAAAAAAAATATGTAGTTGCACAGCAAGACCTCTCTGACCATGGGAAGGAACCCCTACCTAGACTCTTTCTGGTTGTTTTTTAAAAAGTGTTGAAAGCTCAGATTAAAACTAGGAAAAAATTTATGTAACAGTATGTTGTTTCTGGAGAGCTCCGAGTTCACCTGCCAAAAACTTCCAAACAAGACCCCACATCCAGATGAAAACTGTGTGAAATCTGTGTTCAAGCAAGCCACAGAAGAAGAGCAGATAAAGTTAAAGTTATGTGACAACGAAAGATTAAAGAGAAACAACTGGAGAAAAAATAATTGACAGTATATTGATATAAACCAATCATTTGCGATTCTGGCATATGAGAATTTTTTTTTTAATGTTTTATGTTAAAAATCTAGGTACAGTCTATGATTTCTAGTTAGGCACAAAAATCTCCAATCTGACGCAGCCAAAAAAATAAAGCTTTTGTTTTGAAAAAAATTGTAATTTGTATATGCAATATTGTACGCATTTTCATCTTATTTTTTGTTTGCATTTGTTATGCTTCCCTTTCCTTTCTCTCTACTTTTCCATTCTGATATGAAAACATCCTAACTCTAAAAACAACAGCCTTCCCTTCTGGGGCATGTGAAACTACACCTAAAAAAAAGACTTGCTCCGCATTTACAGAAACACCTCCTTGACAAAGCAGCATATGGTGCCGGATCTGAGCTTCCCCAATGGCCAAGGGAGGGTTATCAACATGACCATGACCATCCTTTCATGGGTGCTGTTAGGTCCTCCTCTTCTATGTTCAGTAGTCACCTAAGTTTAAACTCTCCCAACAGAGAAAACAGACCTTTACCTGAAGCCTGAAGTCTGTATTTCACCAAAACCAGGAGGCAGCTTCAGGCCCACCTGTGGGTTTCTAGTCAGGGATACTTGCGTTGCCTTGAAACCGAGTCCCAGGTTTGCAAAAACTGCTGTGTGCAAATACCTCAAGACACACGCACACACATGCAAGCCATGCAGTCACTCCGCACCTCCGCAGTTCCCTACCACTGCACAAAGCACGTATGACAAGTATAGCTCTGCTTGGGATTTTGGCCAGGCAAATAAATGCAAGAATAGCAACGGAGCTGCTGAGTCCCGTTCTCCAGCTCTGTGTTTCATCTGAGTTATCTACACATTGATCAGCTTACGCCTTCTCAACAAATAAAACTGTTTGAAAGGAACCGTGGTAGTAACTTGAAATATATGTGCTGAGCCAAGATAGCTCAAGAACTATGCCAAGTACGTATCGTTACCAAGTCCTACAGACTATGATAAGAGATCAGATTCACTCTATGGTATACAGCATGGACATCCAAAAAATCAGCAGCTCTGAGTTGCCCTGAAACCACAGCAGCGTACACAGGACTGACAATAAACCCATTTATGGAACACCATTCTTGCTCTCAAATCACACTCTGATTTTCCAAATTTGTTCTGGTTTCCAGAGCTGACAGCATTTTAGCATCAACAAGCACACATACAAGGCTGCTCAAATTAGAAACAATTCATTTGAAATTGCTATGCAGAGAGAACAGCAAGTTTCAGCTCCAGGAAAGCTCCATAGATGTCTAAACATCATCCACTGAGAAACAGGGTTTCAAAGTTCTACTGTTTCTGAGTAACTCTCTCTCTCCTTCGGCTCCCTTCTCCAAAGAGCACTACAAAAGCTAAGCATGAGCTTTACTATGCCCCAGTTTTGACCTACAGCTAGCTACTCCCCCTCCAAAAGCAAACAACTTGTAAGTTTTAAAAAACTTACACATTAGTTTTGTTTGGTTTTTAGTTTAAATATGCCATCATGTTTTCAAGCCTAGATGGAAACTTGTTTGCCACTCATATGTCATACACAAAGTCCCTTTTTCAACATCAACAGCAGGCTCAAAAATCCCAATTTGAACTGAGCTTATTTGAATCCTTGAATCACAAAAAGGTTACCACAGTACTAGGTTAAGCACACACCACACACAAACAAGCACTTATTATCTGGCACCTCAATCACTTAACGGAAACTGAGCACACAGCTCCTTTGGAAGCAAGGATATAATTTAACATCATGTTTATGATTCGAGCTCATTTCCTTAAAGTCATATGAAAATAACAGTGATTCCCCATGTATATTTTCTCCCATGACAGTCAGTGAAAAACCAATTTTTCCCTCAAGTAATTGCCACATACATAAAAGCAATATTCTACAAAATGCGACAACTGCTTGCAAGTGCAAACAGACAACAAAGTCCTATTTTATGCGTACACCAGGGTCTGTTTATTCTTTACTATCACATCCTTCACCACTGGAGTTCCTTCCACTCATTTGCCACACTTCGTTAGAGAATCTGAGCTTGATGGGGCCAAAACAATCTCTTGCCTTATCAGCACAACAGGATCTTGTTTCTGCGACGTATATTAAAATGAAAGACGAAGACAGAACACAAGTTACACTGTTTGTCAATTACCGTTTGCTGGCACTTGGCACAACCGCTAACACGAGTGTCCACCAAGTCTTTGAAGAAAAAGGATCTCAGAATTTTATCTACCTATTTCAGTCCACAGAAACTATGACAATAGCACCCTTCTCTCTCTAAAGCAAAGTCCCTAAAGCTTTCTTTCCAAAATCTTACAACATTTTTCAGCACCTTCCAGCACTGAAAACTACTCCATTTATGAAAGGCAAGGTATCTTCTGTTTGGCCTTTAGTGCTGCGGATGCCCTGCTCCTACTGAGAAAACCCTACAGTTACTACACTTCCACGCTTCCCACCCATGCAAAAGTTCTCCAACTGCACTATAAATGCCAGGTCAAATGCTTTTAAAAAACTGTCTCCGTGAGTAATTAAAGCCTTGTTACTGTGTCATAGACCTTCTTACACAGAGGGATGACTTCCCCTAATTTTACCAGTATGATACCATTGAAATGAAGGTCCTTGCTTGCAGCACTCCTTTTAAAGGACTTCAAGAATACTCTACAATGTCATCTCCCAAGACTGTGCAAAAGACGCTTCGCATAAAAACAGTATTCGTGATCGGTTTGATTCTGTGAGCTATTCTGGCGGTAGTATCACAATGGTCTATTTTTATTTCAGATTGGGTTTTACTATAAAAATTTCCATCACTACAAAACTAATGCTTGCAACATTGATTTCCATGGCACTGCTTAGAAAGACACTGCAGAAGAACAATGTGGATGTCAGGGCATTTTATGTAGCAGCAGCAAGATTTGGCAATCGGTGTGAGCAGCAGATTTGCTCCAGGTTATTTTGACTACTATAGGCAATATTCTACCAAAACAAGCAGAACATCCGTACAGCAAGATACAATGAGATTTCGAATAGTCAGAATGACACCAAGTAACACTGGGCAGAGAGACACTGCTCAGTAAGAATAACCCGTGAACTTGTACAGCCTATGGATCATTCTGTCACTGTGTTGTATAACAGTTTCAAAAATAGGAAAATATATTTTAAATAAAAAAAAAAAGACCTGACTTGAACCAACAAACATGACAGTAAATTGAGCAAACTGTGATACCCTCCTCTTAGGTCTCCCGCTGCAGCAAGGTTTTACTCGTAGATAGGAACATTTTGTAGTCCTCCCAAAAGAAGACACATTGATATGCCTTAATGAAGTAGTGACAGAGAACAGTTTCTCTTTGGAATTGTGAACATTCATCAACCGCTTCCTTAATTCTCCAGTGTGGGATCAGTTCATCAAAGAGCAATTCTAATTGCAATTGACACATGAGCCCTGAAAGAGCATCTTGAAAAGGATAGGAAGAAACATCTTTATTTACACATAATTCAGGTAGAGCAAAAGTTCTGTATCAAAGAGATTAAAAGCCTGACCAGAGTCTTTTCTGTGGCTCCAGCATGGATTTTCTACAGAGAAATTTTATTTTCTTAGTAGTCTTCATAAATGCAATACTAATCTTTAAGGTTAGCAAATAAACCAATTTAAAAAAAAAAATCCTATTAGATTAAGAAGAACTCTCCAGTTGGTCATGCTTTCTGCTTTCAACAAAACTGAGCAAAGGGACTCTGTCCACAAGACTGTCAGCTCAGACCCCAGGGCATTCAGAACAGTTTCATAAAGTTTTACTTCTGAGAAGAGACATTGTTTAAAGCAATTGTTCAGCCAGCCAACTACTGTCACTTCCATGAATATGAATAAACTCCAACACAGGACACTTTTGCAAATGTAAGAAGATCCAATTGTTCAGAATTAATCTTTGCCAATAACTCAACC
>VZSC01008690.1:209397-229658 GCA_013398225.1 Steatornis caripensis | reverse complement strand
CCAGGATGCCATTGGCCTTCCTGGCCGCAAGGGCACACTGCTGGCTCATGGTGAGCCTGTTGTCCACCAGCACTCCCAGGTCCTTCTCCGCAGAGCTGCTCTCCAGCAAGTCAACCCCCAGCCTGTACCGGCACATGGGGTTGTTCCTCCCCAGGTGCACGACCCTACACTTGCCCTTGTTGAACTTCATGAGATTCCTCTCCGCCCAACTCTCCAGCCTGTCCAGGTCACGCTGAATGGCAGCACAGCCTTCCGGTGAGTCAGCCGCTCCCCCCAGCTTTGTATCATCAGCAAACTTGCTGAGGGCACACTCTGTCCCTTCATCCAGGTGGTTGATGAATATGTTGAACAGGGTTGGACCCAGCACTGACCCCTGGGGAACACCGCTGGTCACAGGCCTCCAACTATACTACTGCACAGTGTTAATTCTTCTTTTATGGTAACCAAAAGATGACTTTTAACAGTAGCTTTTCAGCTTTATTGCTTAGTCCTCAAAATCTACTAATTTACTGTTTACATTTCTTCTTAGGAAATTACTTGAGGTGGTCTGTCCACGCACCCACTAACACAACATGTGGTTCTGTACACAACAGGACTTCACAAGACAGTTTCAAAAACTTACAGTGTAGCCATCTCTCAGCAGGATTATTCATTTTGGCCTCTTTTCTCTACCTGCATGTCCATTGTCATGAAACTTAGTTTTTAGTTGGTTTTTCTACATTTTAAATTCTTGAAGAAGGGTTGGGAAAGTGAAACGCACAAATACGCTGACACCTCCCAAGCCTTTCCCACTTTTTACAAAACTAGGCAAAAGAAGTAAAACATGGAGGTCTCTCTTTAGAAGCAAGAGATGAAAATTAAGAGCTCACCTTTCTAATGCCTTATTTGTCAGTCTCTAGCTCACACAGTAGCCAGAAAATCTTGGCCAGTTCTAAATACACGAAATTTCTCAAGCTGACTTCTTAGCAGTAGCCCAAATTTTCACCTCTCCATTTCTTTTTCATTTTCACACCAGTGAAAATTTTATCAGCAATACTCTTGCAGAAAGTATGGCTGCTTCCGGTAGTTTGATAATGATGTGCGTGTTAGAATAGAAACCAGCCTTTGGTATCTCATTGTTCTAAAAAGACAACAGGAACTTAAAAATCAATCCTTTGTTTATGATTTAATGATCACTCCCATAGACCAGGGCAACAAACTGGTTCACTGTGCAAGTACTGAGTCTGTGGACTCATTCCAGAGACAGCTTTAAGCCTGGGGTTTGGACAGTTTTTCCTCCTACCACTACCCTGGTTGGATTAACACAGTCCTCCTCCACAGCCCCAGCACAACCTCTGGCTCTAAGGAAGGATTCAGAGATGCCAACACAGCTCTCAGGGCCTGCCTATTGCAGCAGAGTGGCTGCACCACAAAAACTGTAGTGGAAGCTCAAGTTCCACCCGTAAATAGCCATTCAGGTCCAAATCCCAGTTTATAATCATTCTTTATGCACTTTGACTAATAGACAAATAGCTATTAATGAAACTGTTATCAAACTATTGGTCTCAGTCCTCATTAAGACAAACAGGCAGTTTTATTCCTTTCATGACAAACACTGCAAAACAATTCACAAAAGAACAAAGCTTCCCTTTGTATGTTTGCAAGAAGTTTTCCTTACAAAAACAAGTATTTTCTGGAACAAAAATGCAGCAATATCCAAAATAAGTACTACTCTCTATGTGTAAAAATCAACACCAGAAGACCACAAACAAAAGTAAATGCTAATAGGAACCACATTCCTTCTCGAGAGCTGAGGAAGTCTCAGATGACCCGTTATCTTGGGATAGATGAATCCATGCCGAGGAAACACTAGGAACTGCTGATGCAAAACCAAAACCTTACATGGATGTAGCATCAACAAGGCCTTAAATGAGCTGACAAGACTTTGAATGCACAAAGAAAGGAAATGTACCAAATAGTAAGGGTTCTTTTCTCTTTAATACCTTCTCTGTTCCAAAGTACACTTTTGATTTGCTGATCTGTTTTCTTTTAACAAGATGATAGTTTAGTTCATTACTTCTTACATGACTAAAAGCATTACATTGCTTTCCTTCTGCAAAAGGCAATAAATACCATTGAGTTATATGAGAGAAGGTAGAGCAACTTTACAACAGAAGGAATCTCATAATGACAGGATACAGGATAATTGTCTTAAGGCAGCATCATACTAAAATGTAACACCCTTTTAGACTGATATTTCTACATTCTGAATGGTCCCATAACCATCTTTTGACATTTCTCCTGCACAGCTGGTTACATCATCCATAGGCCGCCTCTGTCTACCTGGTATTATTATTATTTTAAAAGCAATTTCTTTCCCCTCCTTTCAACCAAGTTTTACATTAAACCTAATTGCCAGTTACTACCCTCCCATCTAGAAAAAGAAAATGTGATTTGCAACTGTTTGAAATCCATCCTTATTGTAAACTACAATATAATCATAATGCCAGTATATGCACATTATAAGAATACGATTAGCAGAAAACAAAAAAAAAATGGGTGCCACTTGCATTCTTGGTCGCTGACTTGAAATGTTAACTCACAGATGAGCATAGCCTTACGGTTACAACACCATGTATATTATGGAATTACCAGGAAGAAGCAAAAAAAGGTATTATTTGCTTCCTTCTGATTAATAAAGTAGTTAACAGAGAAGGAATATTATTCTTGCCGGGTGTTCATTATGCATTTGATAATCTCTATTTATAGGAGAATGAAACATGGGTTTTATAAAATGCCATCTGTTGGTTTCTTTTTAATGTATAGGATTTCTGACTTTGGGAGCTGCAGTTCAGTAGTGTTGCTAGTGCTTCAACACGTAATACTAAAGCCTTTGATTATGAGAACTTGAGCCATTAAACATCAAGAAGGAGGTTGGATAGATATCCTGAATAGTGTATCTCCTGTCTTCTTACTTTAATCTATTTAAAAAGCCATTTACACTTTCATGTAATTGATTTCGATCAGTCAGTCAAGTAGCATAACACACACAAAATTATATATTGCAATGATCCACAAATGTGATAGAAGTGATTTTGTTCTTTGATCTCTACAAGAGAAGGTGTCACATGAGAACTGAGAGATCTAAAACTACTACAGGCAAAACATCAACTACTCTTTTTCTCTGAAAAATAAAGCAAAAAAAACAGGCATTAAAAAAAAACCCTTTCTTGTAGCACAGAGTCAGAATCAGATATATCAGCATTAAATTTGTCGGCACCTCAAGGGTGCATTTTTCTTACATAATAACCATGAAAATAAAGCACTCATAATGAATGTTAATATTGGAGTGTGTCAGCTGTAGTAAGTTTGACTGTCATTGACTTCCATACCTAATTAAGTTACCAAATGGACCAATAAGCAGATCTTAGTTTCCCTTTGAGCATAAACTGCTGGTTTTAATGCAATTAATGAAATTGTGATAATTTTTTTTTTCAGTGGGTCACTGTGTATTCATATCAGCATAAAGTTGGAGGAGGTTATATCACTGACTCCAACAGGAACCCTAAACACTAAGCTGCTCATAAGGTAAGCAAATACAGGAAGAAATAGCTAAGCGCTGTCAGGGACAATTTATACTTTGGCAGTTTCTTAGGGATATCAACATACATTTTGTGTTTCCACTTTCAATTGCTTTCTATTGCCTCAGTCTTCCAGCCCTGCCTTGTCACAGTTCTTCATTGTGTTCCTCTTATCATAGCTTGTCAGATAACTGGAATTGTCGGCTGCCCAGTACAGGAGCTGTCTTCTTTGCTATTTCTCTACAGCACTACGACAAAGCAGCCTGATATCTGAACCAACAGTGTTATAATGTCTTCCATCCCAGGCTACAGGGTTCTCTTCCCTCTCAGAGGTTAGACAAATGGCAGAAATAACTGCATTGTTACTAAAACCATGGTCGCTGTTTGACTGTTCGGAGCTCTCAGTGTTAAGACAGGTTGACATAAGTATTTGAGGTAAACTGAAAAGTTTTGACAATAACTTTGCATTTACATTTTTGATACACAAAGATGAGCATGTGCTGCTTATAGCAACAAAACAACAAAAAGCTGTTTCATGTAAGGGCACCCAAACAACCACCAATATAGATCTTTTCAGTGATGCACTCAAAAAGCAGACGTGTTCTTCTTTCTCTCAGACACACAGTTTACAGGAAACACTAGAATTTGGCCAGATCAAGACTAAGTGCAAATGGACTGTGGCTTTTGGGGTGCATATGCAGAAGTTCCTATTTGTGTCCTACAGATGCCTTATGAAGGAAATCATATTGTTTTTCTAGGCAATCCACTGTCAGTGAGGCATTCTTAGAAAACTCAGAGAATCTTAAGGTAATGGCAGACAGGTTTAGCAGGAGATCAGGGCAATTCAGTAAATCATGTTGGCACGAATCACAGCAACCTCACTTAATTTATGAAATGTAATGTAGTAACAAGCAGAAAAGCAATGAATAATATGAAGAAGAGCTGAGATGAGGAACTAAAATGCTTTCAGATGGCACAAATAATTCTAAATGAAAATTGAAAAATATTGCCTGTAATTTACTGAAATGCCACTACTTAAAATTTGTTCAAACTCATTTAAATGAATGGTGGTTATCTCTAGATGCAGCAAATAAATAATCAATGTACCCTCATGTTGAAATCTGCCTTAAGTGGAAACACAAATAGATGTTGTTTTCACCTCTTTGGAGAATAGAGTCATGATTCAACTTATGCTTGCTAATAGTACCTCTTTCTCTTTTTTCCCCCCCTCTTCTCATTTGTTAGATTAAAGGTTGCCCTTATATCATTTACCACACAGTACTTCAGTAGTAACTAGTGGTATGTTTGTAGAGCAATGCTACAGCTTATGCAAAATTTTTTCAGCCCTATATTTTGCTTTGTGCTTTTGCAGTAGCCTAGAAACCCCATATGCTGTATGCTTAAAAAGACACAGTTCCCTAAATGGAGCCCTAGAGGACGATATTACCCATGCTTAGCCTGGAGAGACAGGTCTCTAAAGGTATTTTGGTCATTTTAATTAAACTGTTCTAAACTAAGGGGCACAGAGACATCAATGAGCCAAATACCAAGTTCCCATTGCCTGGAACTTCTAATGAACTGCAGCCCTTTAATTAAAAATTTACAAAAATTAGGGACTTTTTTTAATTGATCTGAATGGAAAGGTAACTAAGGGCTTGTACATTTCCAGAAAGAAAGAGGATCCCCACCAGTACCATACAGATTATCCAATTCCGCAGTTGCATGCTTGGAAAGATAAAAAGTAAAGTACAAGGGAGTTTATTTACAGGGTATACCTTGAGTCTTGTTGAGTTGAACCAGGGAAGTGAAGAGCACACACAGAGTTCTCTTTGGCTGAAACTCTGCTCAGGCAGAAACTTGCTGCCTTGATCTCTCCCTCACTCCCTTCAATCAAGCACTCCTAAAAACACTAAAACAGAGCCATCTGGTTAACACGCTTCCTTCCCACACATCCTTTTCCCCAGCCCCTGCACTTTACGCTTCAGAACCTGCCACCCCTTAGACCTCTCGGCTTGAAAAACGTGACTTTGCTGTAAATTTTCCCCTTGATCAGTTGCTCTAAACGAAAAGAATGTAGGGACCTAGCAGCCCAAGCAGAACTGACAGCCACTATTGCTTGGCATCTTTAATCATCCCCAAAGACAGATTCATTATGGGCCTCTATAACTCAACGACCTTTAATACACAAGTCAAGTCCTTCTCTTCTTCTAGCGTAAGCAATATTAACGGTGGATCAAACACTCTAAGGTGAATAAAAAGATAATTAAAGTACCTACTTCCAATCCTAAGAAGTGAAAAATGCATATTTTATTTTCAAAATATGAGTGATCATAGTAGAGCGGCTTAAAGAAAGCTCTTTCTTATTTGCAAGTTGGTTGTAACAATTTTACCAAAAAAGTCTTCTTGAAAACCAGTACTAATGTGGCCACCACTCACACTTTATTTTCAACAGGTTAAATCACAGTTGCATAGGGAAACATTTGTTTTTATTGATACCTTCAGACAACACGGCATGTCGAGTCACAGAATGGGAGAAGGAAAGAAGATCACTCAGTTTCTTCAAATAGATCTCTCATTTACGATATACAGTTTAACAAGTAAAACACCTTATGCTGTTAGGTACTTTAGGTACCAACACTAGTTCTTTAACAGGTTGTGAGGCACAATTTCCATAACAGTGGTCTAACAGATCCTAGGAAACAGACAGAAGCTTTTATATGGCTCTTGCACCTAGACACAGTAAGTAGGCTTATGGTTCACCAGCGTTTGGCCACACTAGACTCCACTATGAAGCAGTTTGCAAAGCACACCAGAGAATTTCTAAATTCATTTCCCAATTTTATATTATACAGCTGGTGCAAAAAAAAAAAAATCCTCAGAAGACAATGCAAAAACTTTCCTAGCTAAAAAAAAAAGGACAACTGACAGATTGTTTCCTAATAGTAAAACAAAAGTATGTTATGTTCTAAAATAACTGTTCCTAGTCATGAAACATAATCAAAAATGGCTCTGCTCCTTATGTACTCAGTGTCAGTAGACTTACACTTGCGTTTTTAAAAACTCTTTAGCAAGTACAGTTTAAAGTCTGTTATTCAATGAACATTTAAAAAACCGTCCTCAGATTTCTGACATGTGTAGCAAACATGTCTTTAAAGAAAGGCATGACTCGACCCATCCCATGTGCTGGACTACCCACTAGGCAGAAAGCTAGAATGAGCTTGTCCAGGGAAGCCTTGCATTCCCCAGAGAAACGTCAGTTCTGCCCTAGACTCTGTCGAGTCCTAGAGAAACTATGAAAATGTAGGTTTCATAGTCACAGACTCAGAGCTTAAAAACCTCATGCCTTCCAAGAAAATGTCCTGTATCTTGTTTTCCTGCATAGAAATGCTATGCAATTTAAGGGAATTTACCTCCAGAATAGGAAAAAAATATTAAGATTTCAGGCCTGTAGTTTAAATGGATGGGGCAACAGTAACACAAGGATGTTGGGAAGAAAAATTCTGAGTACTTCTCCATAAATCCACAACCCAATCTTGTTGATGTGAATACACCTCTGTAAAGGAATAAGTCAGAGTTAACCTTCCAACAGCGACTTTATGAGGTCTGTGTCCAAAATCCCTATACAAACAGAGCCTTGTAAGAGTTCACATCTTGAAATCCAAACCAGGGTGCTTCGTAATGAAATATTTTATGCAATTAGGTACATGCCTCCACATAATGACAGATGTTTCTCTAAGTGATAGCAATTCAGAATCAAGTTTAGATATTGAACAACTGGAATCCAGCAATATTTGCCTCCAGAGTTCAGATTCATCTTTAGCTGCATCAGATATACAATCAGGACATTTCATAGCTGCCTTTCAAAACCTTATTACAACTGTACAGTTCAATAGCCTTAAAATAAATAGCGCATCATCAGCTAAGTATTGAAATAAACATTTCACCACTTTACGCATCATCAGCCTCATTTCAGTGCATGGTAGGTCATCAACATTTTGACTCACAGCCCAATTTCAGCAGCACTAAATGCGTAAGTGCCACACACCCTAGATTAGTTTCACATGAACATTCTTCATCATGAATGGTAGGCAGAACTTTGCTGAAGATGCTTAGGGCTCACACAGGATGTTCCAGGAACATTTCAGTGTCATCAGGAAAAGACAAAAAAATAAGAGGAGTGCAGGAAGAACACCATGATCGAGTATCTTGGCTTGCTCTTAATGTAGAATGCTTGGAACTCTGCATGATGTTCCATAGAGTGCTTTCTAACACATATGGCTAGTTTGAATTTCTAGGTTAAGACAATAATTCTTTAAAAGTGAGGAAGTTTAGCTCTTCTTTAACTCTCTGAGATACTGTTATGTTCTAACCTTATTAGGAGGCCTGGCCTTGATAGGAATGCAGTGAGTAAAGTTGAACAAGTCATTCAGCTTCTGTGCATTTGTTTCCCATTTCTGAAATGGGAATAATGATACCTTTATTTTTAATCATGTTAATATCTATTAAAAAGTGCTTGGTATTACAAATACAGATAACTATTTTGTCCCCAAATTCTTCAACTTTATTCCTATATTACTGCAGTGTTATTAGGTTGACAATATAATTTTAATGATTTTGCTGGTCTAGATTTACCTATTTCATGTTAAATCATCATCATTTGTGACCAGCCATTTACCTCCAGTGAAATAATTTTCCAACAGTGCTTCTATCTTTAAAGGTTCACTTTTTCCATTCCTAATTCCCAGGAAGGAATCATCGCATTACTACACAGACAAACACATATAACACGATCAGGTGAAGCTTAAAGGTGAAAAATCCACTTTGCTCCAACACATTTTTTGAGGAACATTCTTCTAAGTTCAAAAACCAAACCAAAACAACAGGCAGAATGAAAAGGGCTCTGTCCAAAACAGCACCTGAAAGAATAGTAGCTTTACTATGCAAGCCCCTAAAATGAAAGAGAACTGGGACATTTCCAGTGTATTTCTATCCATGATATTTCCAGGCTACCATGAACATGACTGTGGTGGCACTGCATGGCCAATAAGTAGACAAGAAATCTTCCTACACAGCTCCCTGGCTGTTCTGCTGGCCCTTAGCCTGTTCCGGCTAGTTATTGGCTCACTAAAATTCAAGGAGTGCTAGGGGAAAAAAAAAAACAAACAACAAACACCACCCCCACCCCAAACTATTGGGTTTAGCACCTTTTCCACTAGACCTAAGTAATCTCTTCCTAAAGGAGCCCTAAGGCCAGCTATCAAACTCCTGGCCAGCGATGATCATTTGCAACTCATGAAAGACAGACTGAAAGAAGTGTACTCCAGAAGTCATCACCAGAGTATCACAAAACAGCTAACTAACATTTCATCTCGTCTTTCTGAGGCAGACTGTGAGACTGCTCTTAGCATATATATGCCTTCCATGTACTTGACCCTTGTAATCTAAGTACGGACTTAGAATAAGCCAAAGGACTCCTTAATTATCTCTTTCTAGTGATGGATGAGAATCAGACGCCTTGTAATAATGCTGCTATTATTAGCTTGATTGGCTGCCTTTGATACTGTCACAGAAGCATACAGGTTATCTCTAATCTGATTTATCTTGTCCAGAAAATAAATTGACTTCCTTGGAGTAGGAAGGCCTCAGAGTTGAGTCACCTACACACCTCAGCAGGCAGCAATCGGACCTGCCCTTCAAGTGAGAAATCAAGCTCCAGTAAAGCTGCTCACTCTCTCAGTTCTCCACAGAGCTGGCAGGAAGAATGGGGATAGGGAGAGGTGAATTCAAGTTGAATAAATATATTTTTTTGTGCTGGAACCAAGCATAGTGAACATTTCATATTTACTTTTGAAACTAAATGTCATGTTGAAACATTTTTTTTTTTAAAGTGCTGTGCCAAACGGAATGGTCTGACCAAAATTATCTGTATCTTTTCTCTCCTCCCTCCCAAAAAACCTACATGAAGTCATACCACACAGATCGTTTCAGTTGACTCAGTCATACATTTTCAGGGGAGGGGAAAATTTTTTAAAAAGAAAAAAAAGGAGAGAGAGAGAGAAAGAGAAAGATTTTGGTGCAGTTTAACTTTTCTTTCGAGAGGTTTCATGCTTTTCACTTCAGATATTTCTGCTAACAGTAGTGGACATGGCCTTTTTTTGTTTTCCACTAGAGGTTTCAGACCACCAGTTTGAAGTGGTGGGTCAGTGACGAGGGGCGTAGGCAGGAAACACAAATGCCAGTGTGTTTTGTGCACTGAGTCACGTCAGCTTTACCTCACCCGACTTGCACAGCGCAGCTCAGGACTAGTGTCCATGCCTTGCTGAAATAAAGATGCAAGTGAAAATGAGACAGCCACCTTTAAGGTAAATCTAAGGGAGTCACAGTGGGCTGGTGGAAGACAGTATTCCTCCAAGAAAAGAGACTGAATCAGTAAGTTAGTTTCAGTCATCACACTACAGCAACAACCTGGTCAGCTTTTCCTATCATCTGTATTTTAAATGCAGACTTTCCGATCATTACTTGTACCTTCATCACCTCAAGACAGAGGTTGTTAGCAGCACATCCCAGATGGGACTCCATCTGAGAATCACCGAATGACGGAAGCAGAGGCAGATACCTCACTGCCGTGGTGCTGATGTCAGCACTCAAGTAACAGCTCTGACTGCACTTAGCAAGCAGCTAAAGTTGAAGGTGCTGGTCAAGATCTATACTGCCTTACACGGCCAAAGCCCATCCTTCAAAATAAATAATTTTGGTCCATCTGCCATGTTCTTATGACTGTGGTGAGCAAAGACGAGCAAGCTGAATGCTGCTTACACACCCACACATGTGCCTGCCCGTGTGGACCACGCATCCTTCACATTTGATGTCTTGCCCCAGGGTAATTTCTGGCTGAACTGCAGAAGACAACAAGATACTAAGGCTTTGGAGAAAGGAAGTTTGCATTTCCCAGACTCAGAGAGAGGTAGAAAGGAGTCTCTTTAAGTGTTTGCTGGTTGAATTCTTATTGAAATGATTACTGCAGCGGTGCTGAGAGTTTATTTTATTATTAACGATTTCTCAGAGCTTCACACAGGTGTTTCATTTTAAATCTAAAATAAATAAGAGTGTTTTAAACTATGTCTACTGCTAACATTCAATTCAGATGCATGCTAATGCATTCTTTTTGGGGTTATATCAAAACACAAAATTTCTAGTAACCCAGATTTTGTATTTTATGCAGAACTATTTCAAGAAAACCTTGCAGTAATGCATCTGGTTCATCTGCTCCCTTCTTGGTAAATACCAAGCCCTTTTTATAAATAGAGATATTTTGGATGGAAGGCTGAGGAGCTGCAGTGCAATAGTGCCATCCCCTGTCTGCAAAAATCATTGTCTCTCTTTCAGAAAAGCCGAAGACTAAAATGCTCCACCAGTGCCTGCTGTATCTAGATGAAAGGTTATTGGGGAACAGGAAATGAGTGCCATGTGCACTGCATCGTAGGAACGCTGCTGGGGAATTTCACTGTACAACCTAAGTTGTGAAAGAAGTTTCTTTCTAGCTAGCACCATCAACTTACATGTCAAAATAAATTGTAAGAGGTTCCACAAATTTTACATTAAAACTCAGTTTTCAGGATATTATCCAGCATGCACTCTGGGGGAAGAAAAAAAAATGTGCATCTTTTTGTAGTAAGCATAAAGGAGGAAGTTCCTATACACTTCTAGACAACCCTGAAGCAAATCTGTTCATATATACTACTGCTTTGCATGTCCACTCCTGTTTCTGCTGGAAGCAAGGAGCAGTTACTATTAAATGTCCAAGCACTGTACCCGCTATAATACCTCACAGCTCAACATACATAGTTTAAACTGAATTAGAATGGAACATTGCAACACAAACCAGGAGTCTGAAGAAATTTAGGACTAAGCAGTCAGAGAGATGCTGTTGCATACCCAATTAGTATTTTTCATTTACAGGACTCCCAGTGTGACTTCCATGGGTTAAATACACAGGTAGGACACATTTGCTCTGACCCATTCTTTTTTGTCTATTTTAGCTGCTAACTTTAATCCTTTCAAAGGTAATAGGACAAGAACAAGAAGAAACTGAAATCAAGCAACAAGCTGACCATGAAATTAGTCATGCACAGTTACCAGTTTCCTGCAATTGACAATAGAAATTGACGCTGATCATTCTTTGGCAGAGTTAGAAACAATTTAAGTGCCATCTACAAGTATTTCCTCCTCTGAAGACTAAACAAAAAATAAATTAAAATTAAAAAAATCCTATGCTGATATCAATGTTTGCAAGGAGGAAAAAAAACCACATTTTTTTTAAAAAACACCAAAATACACAAGCCACACAACTAGTTTATTTCACCATTAGTGCTGATTTCCTAAACATATCTCAATCAACTCCAAGTAAAGCCAGATCCATTTGTATAATCTCTTCCAATCTTCTCTTCTTCCAGCATAATACTAAATCAGTCCTGCAAACCAAGAGCAAGCCTACCTTTTAAAGAGAGGGAAGTCTTTTATCTCTTACATGCTATCAATCCTCCAGTACAGGCTACCATATGATTAATTTAAGGGAATGTTAAATCTTAGATGTCAGAGGTCGTTTACCCTGATTACCCTGCTTCAATCAACAGAGATCACAACCATCTTTAAAGCAGCTGCACGTCTGTTTTGCTGTGGTTTTCGTATCACCTTTATTATGGTCACTTCCACTGAAAAAGATGATGGAACTACAGTCTTTTAAGTCACTGGAGTTCAAAGTATTGCCTCTTTCTTTAGTCTCTTGGGAAACTGCTGCTGCAACATAACTACAGATTTTGCAGTTCTTATGCAGCTGCCCTGTAATTCCTTTGCTTCATTGTCAATGTCCTGCTTCTCCCTTGGCTTATCTACACCCATCCTGCCCCTCCTTCAGGGGATCAGTGATGGGACTTCACTTGGGCCTGGTCACCCCTGCCAGGCTAGGTCGCACATGTCCTTTTCATGTTTCTTCAGGGCAACAGAAGAAAAGCATACTAGGAAAAACAGAAAAGAAGCCTTACTTTTCATTCACTGCTGCCCCTAGGACACTTCCAAGAAACCTCAGCTTTCTTGTTTGTGGTTGTGGGTCCTCGTAGTAAAATGATCTAGATAAACAGCCAGCATGCCAGATTCAACTTGCTGTTAGTGCTTCATTTTCAATCTGCAGCTGGTATTAGCTCAAAGCTCATAAAGCAGCTCCATGGGGGATGTGATAAAAATGACACACGTTGTCTGAAATATTTTGTTTCTTATTTTCATTAGTCTGAAATATTTTATTTGAATCCTATCTATATTAGAAGCAGCATCTGATAGCTATCTAATATCTGAGCTTGCACTAAGCAAGTCAGCTTTCACTTTGTTGTGAACAGGTTATTATAGTCAAAACTAAGAGCTAGAGCTGTTCAGCTGGAGCATCTCTCCTATGAGGAAAGGCTGAGAGCCCTGTGTCTGTTCAGCCTGGAGAAGAGACAACTGAGAGGGGATCTCATCAATGCTTACAAATATCTAAAGGGTGGGTGACAAGAGGACGGGGCCAGACACTTTTCGGTGGTGCCCAGTGACAGGACAAGGGGCAATGGGCACAAACTGGAACACAGGCAGTTCCCCCTGAACACGAGGAAGAACTTCTTTCCTGTGAGGGTGACAGAGCCCTGGCCCAGGCTGCCCAGAGAGGCTGTGGAGTCTCCTTCTCTGGAGAGGTTCAAACCCCACCTGAACGCCTTCCTGTGCACCCTTCTCTGGGGGCACCTGCTTTAGCAGGGGGTTGGACTGGGGGAGCTCCAGAGGGCCCTTCTGATCCCTACCATTCTGTGATTCTGTTCCACAACAGAAGTTGGGGAAGCCGGGGGAACAAAACAAAACAAAATCTAACATCTAGAGTTAATAAACTGCCAGTTAGCACATAATAGTTAACTTTACCTTTTGTCAAGGCTCATGTCATCTCTTCCTCCTCAAATATTTTGCAATTACTTTAACTATCTTTAGCTTACAACTGGTTTTAATTGCTGTAAAAGCTCACAGTAGCAAGTGGCTTTGCAGAAAGTCTCCAACTAGCAAGAATTTAAGATCAATCCACCCAAATAAACAGAAATCAATGACCAGTCATACACAAGCAAGAAAACTACAGACAATCTGATATGACTGAGAATTAGCTATGCCACCTATCCTGAAGAGGCAGGTTCATGAGTTATAAATTAATGAGGAAATATTGCCACAGGAGTCACCAGGTGGTGCTGTTAAAAATGCTCATTTTACTAGAGAAATTAAATACATTCTTTGAAGAGATACTGTCTTGTTAAGCTCCCCCTCTGTTTTAGATATAATTTTGGAGTAGGATTATGCTAGGAAGAAGTAGTCTTGGTAATTCTACCAAATTTTCTGAGAGAGGCTTCCTCATGTCATGGTTCTAGACTCTACTCCTAGACTGAACTTATACAAAGCCTCGTTTACCTTATACTAAGAAAATACACTTATTTTGCCTCTAACATCTAGAAAATTGACTTAGGGAGCCCAAGCTACAGGATAAAACCGAGGAACAAGATGAAGCCCAAGCTATGCTCTGGACCCAGGAAACAGTAAACTGTTTCCACCAGTTTAACAGAATTACCTGGTTAGTTCTGAAGCTTTCCTCTTCATGTGAGTTTCCTTTATATAATATGCATACTTGGTGGTTATTACACAGCAAAGAGACCATTTCTTGAGATATGGGATAAGAACTTTTTCCCTTACAAGAGGCCTTTACTTCCTCAGTTCTGACCATAAGCAACCTGATCATCATCTTCACTGAAGAAAACACAAAATTGAGGCCTACGTGAAACTACAACTTTTCTTAGATCAATATTATGAGTCATGGTGTGCCTAAAAAATTTACCCTAGAAGCTGGCAAAGGCATGGAAGGCCTTTATCTCTGTCCAATTAGGACACTTGAAACAACTTTTTCCAAGGCAACTTATTTTCTTTCTGCTCCCTAGAAGCAGAACCTCAAACAACTGGAGTGCTATAAAAGTGACATTTGTATCCAGAATCTTGGAAAATCTTCTTTGGTACCTTCTGTGGTTAATTTAATATACATGACGCCACTAAAAAAGAACCTTAAGAATTCCATCACCTTAGCAAACTGAAGAAATGTTTCAGCAGAGAAAGGTAAAATGCAGAACCTCTTCCACCACATCCCCTGTTATATATTCATTGCTGTTATCTGAAAAGTGAAGAAAATTATTTCCTAAAAAAACATTCATATGAATTTTATATCGGCAATTCATTTCCACACTCAGTTGATTCTGAGCGGAATACTGTTATTTTTGTGCTGGGCAGAATGAGGTCTACTTTAAGCCAGTTCTCAAACAGTATGATTTCCTTCAAAGCTAAAGCAATCTTGCTGGCAGAGCACTTACTTAGTCTTCAAAAGATGTCAAGATAAATCCAGCAAGAAGGAAGAGTGAAATACCCTATGAATATAGCATGTGCCTCTCTATGTTCCATCTTTAAAATACTTGTATCATGCTAGCAAACACAGATTCTGTTCCAGAAAACAGAAAATAAGAGTTCGTACCCCTGAATCTACTAGCAGGATAAAAAAGAAAGAAAAGAACAAAATGCCTGTTCTCTGCTACCAGGATGTTTGTAAAGGAATTTTTAACAGTGCATTACAGAATAAGCCAATTCAGATTCTATTAGCAAACATCAGCTCCCTCACAGCAGACACACTACTCCCATGTAAAGTGCCACAGGATTTTTCAATGCTTCATACGAAAGGTCAGGGATTTAAGCTAATTTAAGATAATTCTCTAGACATGAACGTGCAGTATAAAAAGGTAGAAAGAAAAATGCAACGCTCCCCACCCAACTTCCAAAGGCTTTTGTTAACCTGTAACGTCACAGCATTTCAAGTCTGGTATCTGTTGGCCTGAACTGGAAATATTTACAGCTTCTGAAAAGCATCATGTTTGCAAGAACCCCAATTTTGTATCATTAAAGATACTAGCACAGAGTTACATCTGTGCTTATGCTGTCTCAGCCAGGCTTCCAAGCATGACCTTTACGCCTTGACCAGTGGGCACTGTCATTTCCCATCTTATGCCAACAACAGGAGTCCAGGGCTGCTTCAGATTTAGGAAACTCCAGATCAGCCTAAGAGCCCTCTGGATTGGAGTGAAAGTATTTATTATTATTATTATTTTACTCTAAATTTTATTACAACTAGGCAAAGGAACAAAAACGAGAAAAACAACTACTTTCTTTTCTATGATCTTGTTTAGGTTTTTTCTAAACCCTACACAACTCCCTGTCTTGTTACATGCTCCCCCACCTGCCTACTACCAGCATTTAATTAATGTACCTCAGTTTGCTGCTTGCACTTCTCAGCAAGTCATGGTTTTGCTTTAAACCTCTGCTGACTCACCTCTCTGCAGCCTCTCTTTCATGCCAACAGCAGCTCTTTTCTTTCCAGTTAACCTCATTTAGGCCAATTTCGACATAGCTACATGCTCAGACATTAAGAAGTCAGATTGCTAAGCAGAGCCAAAAGCAGGTGTTGTTAAACCACATCTGAATTAATGCCTCCAGCAAGAACTGCTTCAGAAAACGGTAGGTCATCTTCATTTTCATGTTATGCCAAAGCAAATTTTCAGCCCACTGTTTCAGTGATTTTTAAAAGAACAAAAGACCTATAGACAGCAAACACAACACTAAATAATAAGAATTCATTTCCAAGTGATCAGTGGGAAGTTAGAACAATAGTTTCCATGGAGAAAAGTGCTTGGGAACATGTCCTTTACAAGATCTTTTCTAGCAGGTCAATTTTAAAAGCAAAGTCTAGTGAGAGCCTTCTGCAGGAACAACTGTTGTCTTACCTCCTACCTGATAATAAATAAGTTCAGATGGTGGTAAAAGAGCCTAAGGGTCCAATACTGACAATCTCCAAACCCTGAAAATAAAAAAGGAGGTTGCTCTCTTCTTGGCTGAAGACATCCAAGCCACAAATGGAACACAATAACCTAGCCCCCAACTGGGGGCTGTCCCTAACTAGGGAGCTATAAGTCTTTTCCAGTGGTTATTTTCTGCAAGAAAACAAAAATAGCCCTTTATGGCAAAGTACTGAAGCAGCACATTGCTCTCTTTCTACTCTTCACAATCCCAGTTCCATGCCAAATAACTTTCTCAGAAGTGCAAACAGCCTAGGCTTCTGACTACACTAAGCACTACATTATTATTATTATGATGACTACATTAAGTACTTTGGTATTATCCCATACTTTCAGACCCCTATATGGTCCACAAAATAAAATCAAAGTCACTGAACTTCACAAGAAGAGTGATGTGGAAATATTGATCAAGTGGTGATGCTTGCTAGTGCATATCTAGCCTTTAAAAGAAGTACATATCACAAATGTATGAATTCGTATGTTCATGTTGCGTTACATAGATGTTTCTAAAGTCTAGATAAATATAATTGCTAATGAAAATCCCCCCACAGAGGGGAGAAAAAAAAGAATCCAAGCAGTAGCCAAACCACAAAGGCTGCTATCCCTCTCCATCCTAAGGGAAAGAACATCCCACAACATCTGTAACCTAGAATGCTGATTTTATACTACTCTTGAGGATAATGAATAGCATAAAGCACTTAAATACCCTTCGAAGCCTTCACGTGTAACACATCATAAAGTGTAGTACATAGTGTTGTACAGATACTACTTTCCTTCCATTTTAAACAAAATGAATCCCCAAGCTTCTCTTAAGAGGCTCTCAATGCAATTATCAATCACGCTCACATGTGCATCAGTTTCAAAGCTGTCGTTACATGTGCCAGTTTTGAGTGTTGATCTAATACTTCATCTGGCCTACTGTGGCATTTAGCTCACTTTTCAGTCCTTGTGATACCTCTTGGAAACTGAGATCTCTTTGCTATGACTTCAGAGCACACAACATAGGATCCAGTATTTAAAGTCACATGATAATAAAACCAAAAGCCCTCTTAAGCTTTTCTTGTGTTGGCAGAGCCACGTTCAGATGCTGGGAATCCTGAGCACAACTGCAGATGGCAGCTGCAGCTCTTTTGTTTTTGTCTCAAACCACACTATGTATGAAGATGCAGTCACTCCATGTTCTCCATCCACCTATCTTCCCTGTAGCTCTCCAAAACACATTCGTGGGTAATCTAAGTATTGATTCTGCAAGGTTTGTGAAATTGCTGTTACTTCAGGCAACAGGGTAGGGGAGGGGTGGGGGGGTGGGACAGGACAACAAAAAATCCACCACAAAAATAAACAACTCAGAAAACAAGGCAATGATCACTGTTTCCTTCTCTCTCCCTTCAAACCAAACCCTCAAAATGAATAGTCCCAAAGAAACCAAACTCAAGAAGTGTTTGTTCAAACCAAAAATGCTCACAAAAATCTTCTTGCCAAGCTGTGAAAATCTATCCAGAATACACTCCTCAAAGAAGCTCCTGAAGGACAGAGGGGAATGGAGAAAAAAGGACGCTGGAGAAAGAACTCATTCAAACAGAAGGCAGAAGATTAATTTGACCAAGAGCGCTACAGAGTAATTCAGAATCTCTCCTCTCTTCCTGCTCCCCCAAAACATAAGAGATAAGGTCACAGTGACCAACTTTAAAATTAAAAAGGAGGGTGCATATCAGGCTTCCTGATATTAGGACTGCTTCCTAAACTCTCAACTCAAAATTCTTCTTGAGCCATAGGAGTCCTTTAAGGCCAACACTCAGCAAGGCAGTTACACACCTATTTAAATTAGCATGCAGGGGGGGGAAAGGCAGTTGTCAGCATCAAACATAACTATTTGTGAGTCTATCATAAAGTGAGCCTCCTGACATCAGTTTTTTGATTTAGGAATGTGAATTTCAAGGAATAGGAGGGAGTGTCTGTTTCCTAAGCAGTTTGAATCAAGAGAGAGATACAATGAGTCACAAAACATACTTACTCATTTCTTTCATTCAGACAAACTCCAAGTAGGCTATGTGTACAAAAAGATTCAATACACTGTTGCGTTCTCTTCTAACACCAGAAAAAGATGTTGTGACTGAATCTTTACCAGAAGTTGATAGATATTAGATGTTTGGCTTCTCCACAAGACACAAAATAAATTGTCAGGGTACACTAAAGAACAAAAGTTTAACAACCAAAAAATTTAAGAAAACCAAACCAACCCACCCAAACTTACCCACAGTCAGGTGATGGCAACCTGAATACTCACAGGTGGTTTTCTACTCCACATTTAAAAAAGAAGTAGAAATGGCACATTGATACTGGCACATATACAATAGGTTAATTTCCATGCAACTTATTTTATGCCTCAATTATGATACAACAAATGTTCACATTGGAACAACTCCACCCCTGCTGAAAACACTGTGTATCTGAAGCATTTAGCCTGTCACTTAAGAAACTGCCTTTGTTAAAGATTTTTAGATCTATGCAGAAGTCATGATAATCAAGTTGCTGAAATTGAGCACTATTTTCTACCAGTAAATGCAAAAAGACTATTGAGTTTCCAAGCAATGATTCTGCTACTGAGACTCACAGATGCTAGAGCAGGAGGGGAGAGAAATTGCAAGTTTCAACAGATGATAACAGAAAGTCCCTACTTAACCAGCCATAAACTGTATTTGCTTCTGTAAAGGTAAATCAGAGCTGGAGCTCTATTTTATATGTCATTCAAGAATCTGTTTGGAGTTTGCTTGTTGGTTTGTTTTCACCTTTTGGAGGTGTGCTTTAGTACACTGCAGAGGTGCTAGACTGACATGCTCCCAGATCAGTGTCCTTCCTGTTTGTGGGACAGCCTTCATCTGGACAGAAGGAATGCTAACTCCCTGACATGGCCTACCTTACCAAAGGAACACAGCAAAAAGGGATGGCGTACTCCAGCACCCTAATCAAACTTTTCTAGTGTTCTCATGAGCTGGCTTCGTGATCTGAGATGCAGCTGTCTGTGAGGTCTTTTAAACTCTTCTGTCCCACTAGACCTGCCAACAATGCCTGACCCGACTCCACAGCTCAGTCCAACCACGTCAGCTGCTCCATCCTCTGCTTCTGTGAGACTACAGGCTTTCTTCTGCAGAAGCAGCTATTCTCTCCCAATCTCCCAGGTTATCTACAGTTTCTGTGTGACACCTCAACACTAGCAATCTTCCTGTACGTCAGGTCAGTGTTCCACCCAGGCACTGTGCACAACTGCTCCTCCTTAGGCAGTCAGCAGCCCTCTCTCATACTGAGCATGCTCTTTTACAAACTCCTGCTCTCTCTGGTAATTTTCAAGCAGAAAGCTCGATCTGAAAGAGCATGCTTCTCTGCCTTCCCAAGTGTTTCTGGTATGGCTCTTTTAAGTCTCTGTTTTGCATACTCTTTGCCATTTGCATCTAAAACGTGTCCCTGTTGAACTGGGGACACGCAGTCGGAAGCACGGGCTTTCCGTTCTTCAGCTCAGCTCAGTCACAAGCTGCGGAGGTTGATGGAAATATAGGGTAAGATTGCAAAGGCTGCTTTCACTCTAATGCTAAAAAGAGCATAGAGAAAGCTTCTTCTGTCCAACAGATGGAAAAAGGATGCAGGATACATAGGCAGAACAGGGAGGGTTTGCTTTGTAACTCCATCTACATAGCTTTTAAAGGCTGATAAGCCCTGTAAAATAATCACAGCCTCCTGGGGAAGCAGGGCGGGGAGTGGG
>VZSC01008690.1:174654-209257 GCA_013398225.1 Steatornis caripensis | reverse complement strand
GGGGGGGGGGGGGGGGGGGGGGGGGAGGGAGGAGAAGAGAGGTACTCCTCCTCCCCAAACATTTTTTCCTTCTCTGAAGAGATAAAATTCATCTTAACATTGAGTACTCTTAACCTGTTAAGCAAGAGAATGAAATCAACAATATGTTGTTGCTCATGTGGGCCAAGATACCAGAGAACACTCAATCTAGTTTAACAGTCTCTTAGCCAGCTAGAGTGAACATTTCTATGCAGTCTTGCTGTGAGAAGGCAATAATTCTGTTAACTATCAGGTGATGCTGATTACTTTTATAACCAAGGCAGTTTTCTGCCTTTGAAACATTGTAGTAGAGTTTAGCTTATTCCTGTTGATTAACATTAGAGCAACCACTGCTGATACAAACGATCTCCCAAACACAGGGCTTTTGTAGTAGGGTGAATATACCACATACATACTCTCTTTCTACTGAATAGGTACAGAGAAAAAAAAAAATCAGTAACAAACGTTGCATTCTCTTATGTCAAGTGAGAGGTATAATAAATTTACCAGCATCTCTTAAAATCTCCTTCTCCTTTCTCATTTTACACTTTCTCTACAGTTTTTGAACACAAACAGAAGTGGAAGTTGTAACAGAGCTGAAGGATTATGCAAAGGACCTTAAGTCAGACCTCTTACAGGAACTACGCAGACACAAATATATAGTCCTTACCTCTGGAGATTACAGCTGTAGGCTTCAGTTTTGCCTCACACCTATGTAGGCTCTTCCTCCTCAAAAATCAATAGGAGAACACAGTGCACCGAATAAGACAATAAGCCTACAAAATATTCACAGTAAAGAAGGTGAGACTAGGGTTAATTTTTCTTTAGTCTTCTTCCCCACACTCCCACCTTTTCCTGTTTTAGAGAGGAAAAAGACCTTGACAGGATGAAATAACTGTTAACCCTCTCCAAGTTTTAGCTTTTCTCTATTTTGGAATAAAAGAAGCAGTGTTAGTTTATAACCAGGCTACAAGGTGGTGGGGAAGAAGACACATACCGTAACTCTGCTCATAGCACAGCAAAATAAACAGTATTTGAATTCTCCACCTTCGAAACATGTAGTAACTATAAATTCCACTAGGAGAAGGCCATTTACTGACAGAGATTGTAGATAGCAGGTGCTAAATTACTTACTGTCCATTGCCTCATGAATACAAATGCATTGAGAATTACCTTCCAAAAAATAATAATCCAATAAAAGAACAGAAATCAAACTGACTCACTGGTGAATCATGTAAACTAGCCAGGATAACATTTCACAGATCATAGCTGTTTCCAGACAGACTGGCTAAAGGATGTTGCCCAGCATGTCTTTCACATTACATTAACCTACAGCTAATGAGACACTCATTTTTACAAACACTATATTTAGATAAGCATGTTAAAAAGAAACAAAACCAAAACACAAACACACACAGGATTCCCTGCAAATGAGCCAGTAATACCTGTTTATTATTCATGGTGTGCAATTACAGAGGGAATGGGATCCCAAGTCTGTTCTTACTGCACACACAAAAAAATCCTAAAAAGCCGATGTTTGCTAAATCCACTTCCACAGATAGGGAGAAAAGAAAATATATCAAATATGTCCACAACGCACTTGTCACGATATGACAACTACATTTTTTTGCTGAATGGTTAACAACGTGATAATCCACCTTTCAGGTCCTCACGCATTCTGATAACATAGCCCACAGCACCACACTTATCAAAACAATATAGATGATGTCTAAACCAGATAATTGTATGGATAAGCTCCCGTTCCCACTTGTGGATAAAAGTGTTGCAGCTAGGTGGATATAAATTGTAATGCACAAGTACAACCCATCACAGAGAAAGCTACATCTGAAAAGTGATAATAAAAGGACATCCATCAAGGCTTGAGGTTGTTTATTTTTTAAAGGAGTAGGGGGAGAAGAGAAGGCAATTGGAGAAAACAGTTGTTTTTACAAGCACATGCAGGTTATTCCTGCAATGCCCTTCAGTAAGAGATCATGAACAAGAACCTCTTTTCTATGAAGGAGGCAGTGCCTGATGTCTCCCTGGTTACATTGCACAGTGCCTCTCATTACTGTTTCAGCACATCTTAACTTTTTGCCCCTACAGAGACATAGGGATCTTTACTGAAACTAGTCACACATTTCTGCAATATCATTTTTTAATCTTGCATCTAATAAATACTTGTTTTTGTTAGTGCCACTGGCCAAGTGGCATTTGATAAACAATGAACACTGCAGCATAGTTTTCTCATCAATCAAGCCGTATAACAGGCCAATCCAGCAATTTAGTATCTTTTTTCTGCAAGCTGTCTAAACACAGTGCTTTTTAACCAGGCAGTTTTGTTCTAAGAGTACACACTCCATCCAAGTCTTGTCATTAATTTGAAAAATTACATGCATGATCCCCAGTCCCTGGGAAACATAAGCTATCTTACAACTATTCCTTAGAACTGAATTTCTTTTAAACAGAGTTGGAATGATCACTGACACAATCGCTGTCAAAGCAGAAAAATAAAATTTAAGATCCATCAAATGATTTCTTAAAGGTTTTCTTTGTTGGTTTTGTTTTTTGAGACATATCCAGATTCTACTTTTAAAGTTAAACAGAGGTAGAACAACTCACAGCTAATTACTTGGTCACAGCAATTACAAAGGCATCACATTTTAAAAACAAAACAAACAAACCAGCATGCATTTTTCCAGCCCGCTTTACTAAAGCTGAAGAGAATTCCAGGTATTGGAACCACATATAAATTATTTTTATGCACACAGAGTCAATAGTCTGTTCACTGTCTTTCAGTCACCACAGCATTTGCTACTGACAATGCACTTAGTTATTCAAACACAGCATGGCAAACTGTTGTGCATGTACCACAGGTCTGCCCTGCAGGACAAGATGCTCCCAAGTCTAGAGCAGGAAAGTCAGCCCAGAGCAGACCAGGAATGAGAATGGCATTACAGAAACCTGGAGCAGCTTTCCAACAGGAGCAGAGGGGGCAAAGACCCAACTAAGTCATTCTAAAATGGAGTCTCAGTTTATTGCAAGAACTGTATTACACTGCTGCTGAAATTCAACAGCCTCTTCAGTCCCATGGTCCGAACAGATATTTCCCTCCGCAGATTACATCACAAACTCACTAGGTCTTCTGATCAAGAAGTTTTGTAAACTGACTTCCATTTTTCATTTGGTCTCAAGCTCAAGTTGATGTTCACTGCAGGGTCATCACCATCTTGGTAATCAGCAAAAGACCATTGAACAGCTGGTCAGTAGTGATGAGTTCTGCTGAATTCGAACTGATGATCTACTGTGGAAATGAAAGTCTCTCTACTATTTTACTAATCCTTCAAGCAACCCAGTGTACCTATTCCCTTATCTCCTACCCCCTGCAGTAAAGAGAAGCTAGGCAAGCACAGACTGAAACTTTGCTCCAGGAAAGTTCCCTTTGAAGTTATACATCATTCATGCATTATGCAGAAATCCCTTTTATTTTGACTTGTAAAAGTCAAACTTTCTCATGACCTGAAAATGTGAGCAGGAGACCTTTTAAATTTTTCATCATGGAAACCTGTTGTAACAAATTAACATTTTAATCCATTTACCTTTCCAAGTAAATTTAAAAACGTCAGGTATTTTACACAAAATGTACCACCACGCAGAACATTTCTATCCAACAATGCTGGAGTGCCTTTCAGAATTATTCAAAATAAACAATCCATTAGTGAGAATGGCGTAATTTCCTAAGGTCTTAAATAACTACACAGTGAGTGTGAAAGCTGAATTGCTATTTAGCAAAACAGAAAAGTTTAATTTCAAACTTGAATTTTATCCTTGTTTGGGACAAAATGAATCTTAAGCGGAGCACAAGTCCCATGCATACACAAGAAATTTTTTCAAACACTTCTGTTCATAACAGCAGATTAAGTGACTGTTTTCACTGAATTTTCACTGTTATTCAGGGTATGGATGCAACAGGAGTTTAGGAATGTAGTAAGGGGTGGGGGCGGGAACAGAAAAACAATGACATGAAAACAAGAAAAACCCTTTTCACTCTCATCTGTCTGCAAATCCAAAAGTGGAGAATGAAGATGAAGATGATCTAGAAACAGCCAGGAGAAGGATAGTTTTTCTATGCTACCTTGGACACCATTCCTTGTCTATTATCTAGGAGTACTCCCCTTGGTGACAGGCCAGTCACTGGTAATCCCACTTAGGGTCCACACAAATACTTCAATTCTCCCAGCTGCCTTTTGTTTCTTGCACTGAAATACCCCAGAAGAAGACATCCTCAGTGAAAGAAGAAATAGGAAATACTGTGCTAGGAGATAAGGCTTCGAAATCTGGTACCCATCTGCACAGCGGATAATTAGTCTCAATCTGACGGAACTCACTACCAGTAGTCAGCACTTCAGTAATCTAGGGCGCGCTTCCTGGAGAAAGTGATGATATAGTGAACACCGACCTGAGCTAAAGACCGTTGCAGTACTGTGGGAGCAATACTGTGATCCCAAACCCCAAAAAGCCTCCATCCTCAATGGAAGGTTGGAGAAATCTCCTCACAGCCACCATATTCACATGCTCTCCAGTCAGTTTCACAAGCAATGATGCTCATAATCTGGGCAAGGAGATAAACTGAAACGAGATGCAGAAAATGTAAAAGATTGTAGAAGAAGGACAAAAAGAAAAGAGGAAAAAAAGAACCTCAGAGCAAAGACTTCTGAGCTTGGAATGAAATTGTACAGAAGATCTAATTTTATCGAAACTAAAAAAAAACTTTGCTGAGTGTAATTCATAATGATAAATACAACTTTTTGTTTTCATTTTGAAAAACATCATGTCTCAGTGAAAAGAGAGATCCAGAAAAAAAGTTATGTTTGCTCCAGCTGGATGGTGTGAAATCATAACAGTGGATTTGAAGTATGACAGTCTAGGTGTCTATGAGTCCTCTCATGTAAACATTCATAACAGCGATGGGCTTTTGTGGCGCTACCAGTTATTTCATCTGACTCCTCTTCAGAGCCAGAAGGCAAAATAATTAATCTTCACATTACATGCAAAAATGCCATTGTTCTTTCTTTAGATCCTATCCCATACCCCAATCCCTCATAATTCAAACAAAAAGCCCACTGAAATAAGCAAGTGCAATTCCTATTCTCAGTTCAAGGAAAACCTGAAATCCAAGTAGTTCTGTGACTAAGTTAGCCATCTTAATTGGCATGGCCTTTGGCCTGCATATAACACTTGCTGCAGGACAGTGCATCTCTTCAAGACATTTTTGTCAGTGCTTTGTGTCTCAGAACTGAGAATATCTATGCAAAGTACTGTATAACATCTGCCTGATCTGTTTTCTGTTTCAGCCTGTGCTCAGGAACTGAGAATATTACTTTCAAGCAACCTTTAAGAGGACAAAAAATTAACAATTCACATGTGCTTCCCAAAGTCTACAGGTACAAATCCTGAATCGGTGTTTTTAGCAGCTTTTGAAATAAGGAAGATTTCTTTCCTACTGCAAGGAATAAGGAGGGAGAAGGAAAGAAAATCTAGCTTACTTTTTCATTATTGCACACTTAATGCCTGATTAGCAATGATTTCAATCTTACTAAAAAAATAAAGTTTTAAGGCATTTGTTAAATTAACCTCCTGAGAGACTAGGTCTGTACCAGCATTCAGCATAGCATCCTTCTGGCTGTCTCTAGCACACCGTAAGTTTAGAGAGCTATTTGCCAGGCACTATTTTATGTTCATTGACACTCAGTATAAAATTACTTTTTTCTAAATGGCAGCTCTTTTTGATAATGGGAGGAACGAAGAAGAGGGGCCAGCAACTATTGTGAATTTATGTTTTTCTAAGCTGTCCCAAATTTCTTATTCTAGAGATGCACTTTTTCAGTAAGATTTTGACAAGAAAAAAACATGAAATCAACCTAATGGTTTAGATATTCATGGTATATTTGGAACTCATTTGAACACTTAAGTCAGCAACACTTTTTCCATACATATGGGCCATTCAGAAGGGGGTTTCATCATCATCATCTGCATTCAGAAGTAGAGGCAAAAAAAGTTAAACGTATATAGATTTTCATGTGAAGAGCAGCTGCTGAATATATCCCAATAATCTTCATGGAGACTGAAGGAGAAGAATTATACTCTTAGGAGCTATTTTACTAATTTCAGAGGTTTAAGTATGTTGTTATTCACCTACAATACATGAGGGTCAAATGAGGGTCAGAATGAGCTGCAACTGGCAGCAGTTTTTCAATGGTTTAAGTGTCACACTACCGCTCAGCCAAAACTGATCTGTGACAAAACCATAGAAGAGTTAACTTTCATAAACTCCACTGCTTAAGTAAAACAGCTTTGACTACTGCTTTTGAACACCCAGAGGTCAATCTCTGTTTCTGCAATCTTGTGGAAAATTACCTCATCTGAGAGCTTTTTTTTTACTTTTTATTCTCTCGATTTTTGTAGGGTGCCTCAGAGATAAATAAATGTCAAAAGTGAATGTGAAGTGGTGTTCTGTTCTGAAAAGTGACTCGGTAAAACACTGTGAGACGACACATTTATTCTGTCTCACTGTTTTACTGACCAGGTTTGTCTGGTTTATAAGCAATGAAAAGCTTTTTTTCCTTAGCTGTGGCCCTGCAAATTCAACCCAAGGTCTCAAAAATTAAGCTATACTCCTTCATTATAATTGATTATCTGCAGGTGTGGCTCCCTGCCATTCTCCCTACATACCATTCTCCAGGCAATCCTTTGGCAACGGGGCCTCAATAACGGACGACCAGAGCACCAAGGAGAATCTTTTTTGCTCTCCAGCAGCTATTTGTTCCTGCTTTCTGTACTGCAGAACAGAAACATCTGTATTTATCATCTCTCACAAAAGCAGATCTGCCAGCTACGAAGGTGCTACATTTTTACCTTCCTCAGGGTCCTCATGGTCTCTATTTCTAAAGTTCAAAACTAGACCTCTTGTTCCTGAGGTAAAGAAATACACATCGCTAAAGAATATCGAATTGAGTTTATATTCCAGGCGTCTCTTCCCTACCACACACAGGCAACATTTCAACTGTGACCACAATGTGACAATGCAACTTGGGAGTTATTTTAATCTGGTCAGGTGTCTCAAATAGTCAGTGATCATTTTATATGCTTATATTTGCTGAAATAGTCAAAAACACTGGAAAGAGATACACAGGGTTTGTGTGTATAACTCCAGAGAATCTAGCATTTGACTCTCTAAAGCAGTATTTTTCAAGGTGTGTTTTCCTCTCCCTCTCCGATTCAATGTAGAGGTTGCTATCATGAGCCTCTATGAACCCTATTCCATAGTGAATGCAAAAAACTAGGTTAAGGCATTATTAAGCTTGTACAGATAGGCACACAAATACACCATGAAAGAGAGCTGAATACGAAAAAAGAAATCTATTCTTTTTATTGTCTGTTCTACTGCCACGCTGTGTATGAAACATAATTCTTTTAAACAAACAGAAAAAGCTATTTAATATAACATAATTATGAAATTGAAGACTACCATAAAGAACATTCAGAAGGGCAGAATCTGACAATGCATTCACTCTATAGCACCTTGTAACCTGTGCAGTGAAAAGCTCATTTCACATTGGTATAACATCATAGTACTTTGTTATTATAGGACACATAAAACACAGAACAAGAGAAAACGGATGCCCCAATATTCCAGACGTGTTGGCCAGCTGTTACCTAAAAAATATCTTTATTGATGTAAACAAGCCTTTTAAGAATTTAACTAAAGCAGCACATAGTTCCTACATATACTGAGTCCCATTCCAAGATAAGGAACCTTTACAGATTTTTCCCAGAACAGTTTAAGAAATTCTCCTTTGGATTTTCAACCCTGGACATCAATCCAACTGTCCCATCCTCTCAGACTGAGTGCAATTAACAAAAGATTATAACTAAAACTCACCTGAAGCTTTGGTCAATGCTGGACTTTCTTCACAAGGCAAAAAATCTCTCAAAGTAAGAACCAGGGCCCTCTGTGCCAGAGGCTGGCATAAGTGAAAGGTGAATACTACATATGCCTCCATAATTTCAAGCTTAGCACGTTATTTCTTTTCTCAGGGTAACAGGTGAGAAGTCCCTTTCCCCTTAAACAGCAGCAGTACAACAGAAGCTTTCACACCTATGTCCTGCTAAGCAAAGGAAAAAGCTGGAAGAGTTCAACACAACCCCTTCATACAGTATCATTTAGAATTCTTGCCTATCCTGTCCTTCTCATATTCACAGCATCTATATCCATTCGGTAAAAATACCCAAGCTAATATAAGGTGAAAACGAAAACTATTGTTAGTTCTTATGTTATTTGAGCAGTTTGGAAATGTATTTAATTGTGACAATTTGATTGGGAGGTGACTTGCTCAAAGTTATGTATAAGTCAGAACTATTAAGTAGTTTCATTATCAGTACAGAGACTTTTCTTTCTCCCTTTGTTGCAATCTCTCATCTTGAATTGTCACTACCCAGCACTCATCTCTCTATCGCAATCTGCAGCAGCAGCAGCCAAGTGATAAGGCTTCATGTTTACCTTTAAGAATGCCAATTATTCGTGCTGTCAGTGCTCAGGTTTTATCACTGGTTCAGTGGCAGTGAAATTGAGTTCTGGGAGGAGGGAGTGTGCATTATGTGAGAACGGTTAGACGCAAGGACAGCAGTATTATTGTGATTGAGAAGTCAGCTGCAAAGCCAGCATTTACTATCCGTTTGAGTCAGCCATGACCATGGAAGAGAGAACCTGATGGCACGATGATCGCCAATTTGATTGCAGATTTTGTGTGCACAGAGAGCTATGAATATGTTCAGTGATTCTCAGATTTTTCCTGCATCCCACACATGGTCTGCAGAGTAGAGAGTGAAATATACATTATTTTTCAAGCCAGGTTGCTACCTGCAGGAAAGCAAACAGTCCAAGACTGCTCTCTAAAGGTGTGTTTGTTTGGGTATTTTTGTTTAAGTATATTTAAAACAAATAATTTTTATCTGTACTTTATTTGGCTTTTTTGGATGGAGTTAGCTTGGTGGGTGATCTCACCATCGGAGGGGTAACGCACTCAGACAGACAAAGGCCTGACTATGCAGCAGCATTGAGAAATTATAGCAACTGCAGGTACAGAGAAAAAAGGTAACACAAATAAATAAAAAAGTCCATAACTCCAGGGAAGGAAGAGGAATAGATACATACAGCAGGGTGATTCTCATATAGATAATTTACTCACATTTTTTACAGATGATTTGCACTTGCATAAACAAGAAATAAACAGTGGGAACTACTTTCTGAAATCCAAAGTGAAGACAGCAAATACTTAAAAAAAAACACCTCCCTAGTTTTTCAAATGCTTGGATTAAATTGGAGAGCAACAACAAAGAAGAATAAAATAATTTATGCATTTCAAATGCAGTAGTCCAATAAGCTTGGGGAGAGCTCTGCCCATCTGAGATCATCCTATTTCACCTTTTACCTACTGAGGAATGAAATAAAGTTACGGCACAACTTTTCGTGCCCCTAGTACTCAGGACATTTTATCTGTTCTAGAAAGATAATAACTCTTACCTTAACTGCAAGAAGCTTGTGAGATTACTATTACTACTACTACAGTTAAACAGAGAAGACCACNCTTAGCTGTGGCCCTGCAAATTCAACCCAAGGTCTCAAAAATTAAGCTATACTCCTTCATTATAATTGATTATCTGCAGGTGTGGCTCCCTGCCATTCTCCCTACATACCATTCTCCAGGCAATCCTTTGGCAACGGGGCCTCAATAACGGACGACCAGAGCACCAAGGAGAATCTTTTTTGCTCTCCAGCAGCTATTTGTTCCTGCTTTCTGTACTGCAGAACAGAAACATCTGTATTTATCATCTCTCACAAAAGCAGATCTGCCAGCTACGAAGGTGCTACATTTTTACCTTCCTCAGGGTCCTCATGGTCTCTATTTCTAAAGTTCAAAACTAGACCTCTTGTTCCTGAGGTAAAGAAATACACATCGCTAAAGAATATCGAATTGAGTTTATATTCCAGGCGTCTCTTCCCTACCACACACAGGCAACATTTCAACTGTGACCACAATGTGACAATGCAACTTGGGAGTTATTTTAATCTGGTCAGGTGTCTCAAATAGTCAGTGATCATTTTATATGCTTATATTTGCTGAAATAGTCAAAAACACTGGAAAGAGATACACAGGGTTTGTGTGTATAACTCCAGAGAATCTAGCATTTGACTCTCTAAAGCAGTATTTTTCAAGGTGTGTTTTCCTCTCCCTCTCCGATTCAATGTAGAGGTTGCTATCATGAGCCTCTATGAACCCTATTCCATAGTGAATGCAAAAAACTAGGTTAAGGCATTATTAAGCTTGTACAGATAGGCACACAAATACACCATGAAAGAGAGCTGAATACGAAAAAAGAAATCTATTCTTTTTATTGTCTGTTCTACTGCCACGCTGTGTATGAAACATAATTCTTTTAAACAAACAGAAAAAGCTATTTAATATAACATAATTATGAAATTGAAGACTACCATAAAGAACATTCAGAAGGGCAGAATCTGACAATGCATTCACTCTATAGCACCTTGTAACCTGTGCAGTGAAAAGCTCATTTCACATTGGTATAACATCATAGTACTTTGTTATTATAGGACACATAAAACACAGAACAAGAGAAAACGGATGCCCCAATATTCCAGACGTGTTGGCCAGCTGTTACCTAAAAAATATCTTTATTGATGTAAACAAGCCTTTTAAGAATTTAACTAAAGCAGCACATAGTTCCTACATATACTGAGTCCCATTCCAAGATAAGGAACCTTTACAGATTTTTCCCAGAAGAGTTTAAGAAATTCTCCTTTGGATTTTCAACCCTGGACATCAATCCAACTGTCCCATCCTCTCAGACTGAGTGCAATTAACAAAAGATTATAACTAAAACTCACCTGAAGCTTTGGTCAATGCTGGACTTTCTTCACAAGGCAAAAAATCTCTCAAAGTAAGAACCAGGGCCCTCTGTGCCAGAGGCTGGCATAAGTGAAAGGTGAATACTACATATGCCTCCATAATTTCAAGCTTAGCACGTTATTTCTTTTCTCAGGGTAACAGGTGAGAAGTCCCTTTCCCCTTAAACAGCAGCAGTACAACAGAAGCTTTCACACCTATGTCCTGCTAAGCAAAGGAAAAAGCTGGAAGAGTTCAACACAACCCCTTCATACAGTATCATTTAGAATTCTTGCCTATCCTGTCCTTCTCATATTCACAGCATCTATATCCATTCGGTAAAAATACCCAAGCTAATATAAGGTGAAAACGAAAACTATTGTTAGTTCTTATGTTATTTGAGCAGTTTGGAAATGTATTTAATTGTGACAATTTGATTGGGAGGTGACTTGCTCAAAGTTATGTATAAGTCAGAACTATTAAGTAGTTTCATTATCAGTACAGAGACTTTTCTTTCTCCCTTTGTTGCAATCTCTCATCTTGAATTGTCACTACCCAGCACTCATCTCTCTATCGCAATCTGCAGCAGCAGCAGCCAAGTGATAAGGCTTCATGTTTACCTTTAAGAATGCCAATTATTCGTGCTGTCAGTGCTCAGGTTTTATCACTGGTTCAGTGGCAGTGAAATTGAGTTCTGGGAGGAGGGAGTGTGCATTATGTGAGAACGGTTAGACGCAAGGACAGCAGTATTATTGTGATTGAGAAGTCAGCTGCAAAGCCAGCATTTACTATCCGTTTGAGTCAGCCATGACCATGGAAGAGAGAACCTGATGGCACGATGATCGCCAATTTGATTGCAGATTTTGTGTGCACAGAGAGCTATGAATATGTTCAGTGATTCTCAGATTTTTCCTGCATCCCACACATGGTCTGCAGAGTAGAGAGTGAAATATACATTATTTTTCAAGCCAGGTTGCTACCTGCAGGAAAGCAAACAGTCCAAGACTGCTCTCTAAAGGTGTGTTTGTTTGGGTATTTTTGTTTAAGTATATTTAAAACAAATAATTTTTATCTGTACTTTATTTGGCTTTTTTGGATGGAGTTAGCTTGGTGGGTGATCTCACCATCGGAGGGGTAACGCACTCAGACAGACAAAGGCCTGACTATGCAGCAGCATTGAGAAATTATAGCAACTGCAGGTACAGAGAAAAAAGGTAACACAAATAAATAAAAAAGTCCATAACTCCAGGGAAGGAAGAGGAATAGATACATACAGCAGGGTGATTCTCATATAGATAATTTACTCACATTTTTTACAGATGATTTGCACTTGCATAAACAAGAAATAAACAGTGGGAACTACTTTCTGAAATCCAAAGTGAAGACAGCAAATACTTAAAAAAAAACACCTCCCTAGTTTTTCAAATGCTTGGATTAAATTGGAGAGCAACAACAAAGAAGAATAAAATAATTTATCCATTTCAAATGCAGTAGTCCAATAAGCTTGGGGAGAGCTCTGCCCATCTGAGATCATCCTATTTCACCTTTTACCTACTGAGGAATGAAATAAAGTTACGGCACAACTTTTCGTGCCCCTAGTACTCAGGACATTTTATCTGTTCTAGAAAGATAATAACTCTTACCTTAACTGCAAGAAGCTTGTGAGATTACTATTACTACTACTACAGTTAAACAGAGAAGACCACTCCATGTTTAATTATGATATCCAAAGACAAGAAATGGTAGGAATAAAAGCAACAGAATTGAAGACCTTGTACTGCAGATGGAATTACTACATTGACAGCATATGAACACAGCATTCTGTGAAACACCTATCACTAGAGTTACATGCAGCTGCATAAAAAAAAAAAAGGGTAAATATCCTCCTAATGTACTTAGGGGGACTGTGAAATTCTGATCACTGGTCTGATGCTGACCATTGTATCAGGTGGTAAAGTTGGATATTGCTCTGAGTTCCCAATGGGCTAAATCTTTGCTAGGGTAAGACTTAAAAAAAGGAAATACTAAGAGAGGGTATTTGTAATTGGTACGTATAGTTTCTCTAAGAAAGTACACGAAAAAACAACTTGAAGGATGAATTTATCAAAAGATTCATAGGAAGTAGCATAAAGGCCAGTGAAATGACACAGACATGAGGTCAGTGACAGACAAGATTCAGAAGTTCATCTCACTTGCAAGCTTATGTCTTCCCAGAGAACGAAGGAAGGAGGCTTCAGTGGATGCTGTTCCCAGCTGCTGAAGTATTTATTACCATTGCACTCCTCACCTTAGAGGTGGATTTATTCTACCCTCATTTTACAGAGGGAAAACCAAGACATGGAGCAGAGTACATCAGTCCCTCAAGGGGACAGAGGTGCTTGGTGGATGAGTTAGGATCCAGGTTAATTGGACTTCCTTAACCTGCAAAAGAAGGCTCCCAGTTGCTATGATCAGGTCTATGAACAGAAAATCAGGCTAAGGAACAAACTCGAGAACTCTGCTGGGAACCCCATGTCTCTGCAAGGTGCACAAGCAGTAACTCGGTTTAAGCAATACAAGTAGATCAGTATCAGCAATAAGATGGGATCAGGTGGGACAAAACCTGCAACACTGAGGCCTCATTTAAAGAGCAGTTGGAGAAGACTGCAAGCAAACCTTTCTTGTTAGCATTTCCATATAGTATTCCCTGATAACTGGAAATTAATACTGTCCAAGATGGAGTTGATATGTTGTAGCTAGTTAGAGGGCTATGGTTACATTAATACTTAAAATCAGTGGTGCAGGATATTTGCTAATTGGTCGGAGAAGATGCCTGGCTAAATGAGGCCTCGGAGTACTACTTCCATTGCTTTTCTTGAAATGAATAAGGAGGGGGGAGGAAAGGAGGGTGTCTTGGCTGAAAAACACGTTCTGTTCAAACAAACAGTCATGTGAGCAAGGACAGAACAAGATTTCCTCCTGACGTGACTGACTCAGAAGAGGCTCTGCAGAAAGCTTTGCCAGCATCTTAAATCCCCAAATTAAAGCCTTCATTTGATTTCCTTGTAATTAAAGCTTCCATATCTGGTATTTTGGTATCATTTGGCTTTCCCTGTTTTCTGCATCACACGAAGGTATCCTGCTAAAAGAAAGAATTAAGTAATTATTACAGCTATTCCCATAGACATCTAAAACACTGTTCTCAGGTAACAGATTTTGTTAAAATTATTGGACTAGAGTGGTTGTCTGGTACTATGTTGCAAAAATCTACCTCTCTCTTACATGTAACATAATAAAAAGCTCAGTAAAATCCACAATACACACCACCAAAATGATCTTTTCTTGTCTACTAGTTGGTAATCTGGTTGTCAAATTAACAGAATCCAAAAGTGTACCTGACATGATACGCAAAACTTTTGAGCTATTCTCAGTTTAGAAACAGTTTTGCCTCTTTGCTGAGACTAGGAGGTGTGGGTTTTGGTTGTATTACTGTGGTAGCTAATATGAAACCTGTATAATTACTTGACATTTCTTCTGCTTCTACTGCTTATTCTCACCACCTGTAACCACAGTCTTATGACATAACACATCTACAACAGCCATCTCTGATGTCACAAGCTGATTATAACTCCACTCAAGGAAGAAGCAGCAGAAGCCTATGAAGTCTCAAATACTGAATCCCATCCTCATGCAAAAGTATTTGGCCATAAAAAAGATGAATTGATGGAAGGAGAAATAAAATAAAAGTGTCTGCAGAACTGCAGATCAACAATATACTTTTCAAAGTTTACATGCAGGAGTCAGTAACTCTGTCAGGAGGATCAAGTTTGTGTGATGAAGTAGTACTAATGCCAGGCAGAAAAATCCTTTTGATAAGCTACCCACTGCTAATGGTAATACCCTTGGGAAATTAATGGTTCCTTTACATTGAAAGATCATGTGCTCTTTTGCTAGGAATACTTTTTTATTATTATTTTGCTAATGCTTTTCTGGGAATATTCACACCAGGGATTTTCTTTGTCTCACAGCCTTGTCACCCAGACCAAACCAGTGAGAATTTGAATGGGATTGCATTACATACACTGTGGAAGAAGTTTTAGAAGAACTTACATCAAACAAGCCATAATTAATGCTCAGATTGGATAAATTAGTAAACATAGGTTTAATTAAGGGGCATACTGAAAGTTTTTCAATTTAAACAGTATTCTCCTCAAATGGAACAGAATAATCTCCTCCCTCTTCTGCTTAACAACAGCAAGAAGAACTTGTATGAACCCAGGCTTCATTTTCTATTGTTACAGCAGCTGCAATAGCAACTTGTGAGCTGTTCTGATGATAGCTGTAGAGTGCATCCCTATTGGTAAGCACCTTCTATTTTCTTGAGTACCAATAACATCCCTTTTTTTTCAACAGACGTGAAAGAATAAAGGCATCATCACGATTTCCACCAGCGTTAAAGTTTGTCAGCTACACTGGGGAGAGGGATTAACTGACAGCAGAGCTACAGATAAACATTTCCTGAACTACTCATAGTGCCATGAAAGTCCATGAGGAATATTGTGCTCTGTGAAAGACAGGGAAGAAAAAACTCCACCAAACCCTTTACAGCCATTGTAATAATTTACTGATATTTGGGGCGTGCAGCTCAGTTACCCCTCTGTCAGACTGCGACTAATTTCACTCTCACGAAACCTAGGTAATCAAACTTGTTAAACTGACAAGAGTTTGAGGCGAAAGTCAAAAAACCCAGTGGTTTAGCATGAAGCTCCAGCTGATGAAGGAACAATAAGGTTGCTTTCCGTTGCCCATAGTGACTGCCTTTGGATCTGATCTTCCATCACTGCCTATTACACTAGTTTACCAAGTTTTGGCATATAGACCATCCTTAGTGCCAACAGAGACTCTCTTCCATGGCTCCTCCTCCACCTTCATTAATTAAAATCCAGACCTGAGGAATAAATGGGATGCAGGAACTTGTATTGACCTTCGGAATTGGATGAAGTTCAGTATTTCCTGAGACATAGACAAAATCACTGAGCCACAGTATCCTTAAGAGCAGCAAATTGCAATGGCTGAAGTCATTGATGCTCTTGCAAGGCTGCGGAAGAGCCGACAATTGCAGCTGCAACATGGAAGAGGTTAAACAAACATGCAAATATCATCAACATGCATCTGCGATTTGAAAGAAACTTGTAGATGGTGCTATCAGGCAGAGAACAGCCACGGAAAACTGAACAGTTTACTTTGTGTGAGGGGATGTAACTATGTAAGTTCCAAGGATGGACTTTCAGAAGGAACCATGCATTCTCTCTGATGCGCATCTTCCACTGCACTAGTTTCAGAAGCCTGAAGACACCTGGATTATAAAACTTCAGAGTGTAACACAAGCACAAAGATAATTGTATAGACTTTCCTCAAGGCATAGGATGATAAATGACCCAGCAAAGCACTTCATTGTTGCAGAATACTATACACACTCCAACCAAAGGAAAATGCTACAGAGATTAAAATTCTGAAAGAAACACAGAGCTTCAAAAAAGGAAGCTTAATGAGCTATCTTGCTACAGGCAGCCTTTGTGTCTATGATTAATTTGATGTTTCCTCTCACATTTATTTTAGGAATGGTAAAAATGACTATAACTAACTTTATAAAAGGTGAATATCAAAGCTTTAAAGTGATACTATTTCAGATCAAAAAATTTCAAAAATCAGCAGCCAGCTTTAAAACAAAAGCTAATATTTAAAAAAATCATTAGCGATTAAGTGTCTTGATTTTTGAATGACTGACTTTTAACGCCCTCACCGGGAGCTGTTTTCTGAGGCCTAGGGCTTTCTTCCCTGGATTATGGACCCTGGCATCAGGACAAACTGAAACAGAAAGTGAGTTACAACTTCCAGAAACCTCAACCAACAACCTAGGAAAACCAACAGCCCCGATTCCAGGGTTTCTCTTCTGTATTGTCCTATGCTACACTGAGCTTGTAAAGCAAAAGGTAGTAAACAAAAATATTATTCTTAGCTGCATTTCATGTGCCTTTGTGAAGACATCATCTCCTACAACAGAAAAACAGTGAAGTAGCCCTGAGGATCTGGCAGGTAAGTGAAGGATGAATGTGTGAAGGATTGTGATGAACTGACTCTCTTGTGATAAAAAATATCAGCTTCGTTAAAAACAAGGCTTACATCACAAGTGCACTCTTGTGATGCAAGTTAGATATTTATGCAATTGTGCTATCTCCAGGTTATGGAGCTGAGGCCCTCAACATGCACTGCAATATGCAAACACAGTGGCTTAAAGCCATCACTTTATGTATCCTAGTGCTCCATCATTGTGTCTACTAGTATACATGAGGCAGTCACAGCAGCTGCAAAAGCTTGGAGTAGGGGCAGGAGGAAGGAAATTCTGGGCCAGATGCAACCGCAGACATCTGTACGACATGGCTGTGTTTCCAACTCTGTTGTTACCCCCTAAGTTGTAGACCAAAAGCCACATCCCACAGAGAAGAGGACGGAGAAGTCGGCAAAAGTCTTTCCTGAATTATGTTCCATAATAAATACAATAAATCTACTTGGCTTTATAAGTCTCTTTCCTGTATTCAGTCTGGGCTGCTTGAACTATTCTTTAGGTCTTTTATTTAGCTATTTGATGGAGGTTCCAATAGCACCAGAATTTTTTATCTTTTTCTCACACTTGTCCTTCAGACTTTTTGCAGCATTCAACACAGCTTTCCCCTCTAGGCTACAGTAGGATGGGATGTGAAATTCGAGACCTGCTGGGAGAATTTAAGCGTGTCTCAAGCCAACATATCTGAGTTTTCTCATCAAATACTGACCTATCTGAAAAGCACATAATGCTTGCAGGTAGCCTAAACATTCACGGTTTCTTTCAAACAGCCTTTCTTACTGCTCCGTGTTCTCTTCCACAGTCAACTCCTTTTACCAGCATACAGCATTGGTGCACAACCATCCACAGCACACTTCTAAAGAGAAGAAGCATTATTGCTCCAGAGCTCCAGGGATGATGTTATTAGAAGTCTGATTCGCTTAGCAAGTACACTGCAACCTTAAACCACATATTTGCATCAGGGGATTATGTCTGTGAGTGCAGGGGAATGGACTCAATTAATAGTCTTTCTCTATGCCTGACTGCTGTGATCCCTACAGCAATTCTGCACTGCAAAAACACAGTTCCAGAATGACAAATTGATGCTTTTTTTCCTTTTAAAACAAGTCTCTTCTTATTTTATGACTAAATCAGATGCACTTTCCTCATTTAGATTTAAGGAGGACAAGCTGGTTATATTTCTCCCTGTTTTTGCCAGAAGCTTTGTATTTTGTGCTGGATGCCTCGGAACAGGGTTGATGTAATTCCACAAACTATGGTTGATCTGTTTTGCTTTTGCTGAGCCATAGCTCACAAAAATAATCTCTATGATCCTGACTGTAGCAATTGGGCAGGATTAGAAAGTCAAAGGTCTGGCATACACAGACATGTACCTTTGTCTTTAACTCTGTGTGCCTCCATTATCAGATGGTAAATCAGATACTCTTCCCCTTGAATTTTAGATTAATAACTCCTTGCACCTTTCTTTCTTGGCATAACTAATGGAGTTTAATCCCCTCCGCATGAATGAAAATATATTAAGGACTACTACTGTGCAAATAAAGCATTCGCCTTATGTTGTCTGTAGGGTGCCTGATTTGAAGAGCCTCTCGGGTCTGACAGCTGGCCTTAGTTAGCATCTTTCTGGCAGGCTCAGACAAGCTGCCAATGGCAGAGTGAACTGAAGACTCACTGCTCTCATGCCTCCAGAGATGTTCTCACTTTCTACATGAATTTAAGGCCATACTGGTAGATGCAGGCAGAGTAGTCTGTGCTAATGCCTATTATCTCTATCACATGGATAAACGACTCATTTCAAGATACAGTGCCACCAAACTAACTGTTCAGAACACATTTTTAAGCCTTTCTCTCTCACAAATTCAAAGTTGTCCATCTCCTCAATGAAAAGTTGTATTTTAATTTTGTACTACAGTGGAGTTAGGCAGCCACGCGCACACACTGAATTTTGCTCCTCAACCATATCTGTCCCCAGTAATGTCAAAATCAGTCATTTCCCTTGGTCTCCTTGCTCTTGATAAGTGTCTCAGTGTAGGAAAGGGAGATTTTACAGACTCATGTTTCTGCAGGTCCTAACAAAACTTTTTTCTTGCATAGTAAAAATTCAGATAGATAGAATAAAAATTGTGGAGCACATACAGCGGTCCTTCTGTGACAGTCAAGTGGCTCAATCCTGTGGCTTTAATCACTGACCAGTTTTCATTTTTCCCAAACTACAATTCCATCTTGTCTGAGTTAGCACGGAAACTATTATATTGTTTCTTCCAGTCACAAGGGAAGCTCCAAAACAGAAGCTATATTTTCCCAACTGACTATTTCTGTTCCTGTTGTCTCCTTGCTTTCTAAAAGTTCATAACCAATCTCTCAAACCAGAACATCATGCCCTCCCTCTGGTCCCTCATTCACTCACTCGGAGTGAAATTATCCCTTTGAGCTAAACAGACTAAAAAACCCGTCCCCAGTCCTAGTCTGTCTCTCACTCAAAACATTTGTCTTTTCTCAGCTTTCTCCCTCAGACAGGTGATGTGATGCTTTTACATGTCTGCTTTTTTCCTCAATTTTTCTTGTTGCCTGCAATTCCTACAGACCTTCTACAAACTCCAGGCCTCAGAACATCTCAGTTTCAGGCTGATGTAACTACAACTTGCCTCAAAGAACTTCACTGCCTTGTTACAATGCCCCCATTTCAAGAGTTAAAAGTGCCCTCCACTTCTCCTTTCATCATTTTTTCTCAAAAATTCCTTTCTTCCCATTATTACTGGGCTCTGACAGCAGTTGCCCTATTTTATTTCATGTTTTACAGCCAGGTACCCTGTCTTAAAATTCAAAAGAGGGGGTGGATACCTCCTTAGCAGAAAATGCCCGAGAAGGTACCAAGGTAACCCTGTTACATCTCTCTCACCATCTTATATTCTTCAGTGCCAGAAGGCTGTGTGGTGTCAGAGCTACCCCATTTAGTACACTGCTAGATTTAGTGATCTTGGAGTCAATTCTATTGATTTTATTTATTCTGGAGGTCAGGAATAGGATATTTTAAATGTATAAAAAGTAGTCGTTTTGGTTGTGTTTGTTAAAATGAGTGGTCTGTACCATGTTAAATATTTTTTACTAGCTTATTGACTGGACAGGTGGAAGAACCTGTCTTCTCTTTCACAGTATCTCTTTAACTGGTTCTGTAGGTATTTAGGACTCAGGAACTGCTGGGAAGGGCTAATTTAATTTAATTGGAGCGTGTGCTTATTTATTTTTCTATTAAATGATCTAAATAATTATGACTATATCAGAACACTAGAAAAAATAATTCCTCTTACTAGGTAAAGATGGCAGAAATAATTCAGACACCAGCAAGGAAGAGGAAAGAGCACAAAATATCCCTCAAACTTTGCTAATAGTTAGCTGCCATTATAACTAGGGTTTTTATCTCTTCTGTTGCCACATCAGACCCCATGCAAAAAATAATACCCTATGGATCTATATACTCTTAGTATATATTTGACTGGACTTGCTTCCAACAAAACTAAGCATCATCTGGTTATCTACCACGAGAACTACAAGGGCAATGCTTGTGCAGAAGCCAAAAAATAAGTCCAAACATTTCCTTTTACCAGTCTATGCAGAGGGAATGACAGGTTTATCCTGATTTCTCATCTTTTTAAATGTTTTTTTTTTGTCTTACATCCTTATCCATTAGAAATCTTGCCCTTTATTTTAAAATAAATTAAATCCCTTGCATTTGAGACAAAATTTGAATATGTGAAGCAATCACATTATACAGGTTCAGAGGGCACACAAAAGACAAGCTGAGTTACGTATTAAAATCTCAGGTTTTCTTCAGAGTTTTCTTGGAATGCAAACAATAAAAACGGTTGTTTTGTTTTAAAAATAATCCAAGAACATGTACAATATACTTCCATTGGTTTACTGACCTGAGCTGTGGAAGAATTATCAGCACTGTAGCAACAATATATAAAGGATGGATGTCCATACCTACACTGCCATCAGCATTTGAACTCAGAGTGATGAGCGTACAATTTCTTCAGCACTGAACATAGTAACAGAAACATCATGTCAGCAGAAAGTACTTTTGAGAAATATACTTGGTGCATACTGCAAACCGTCATTTGACTGGACTTCCACCAGGCTTTAGGGCTCAATTCTATACACTTGGATTTAAGGTGCATATGTATCAGACTAAAATGATCTGAGCTAGACTCTGCTTGATGGATTGCAGGTGAACACCAGCCTATGCAAACATGATCTTCCCAAGTAAGTAGTTTGTATGGTTGTGCTGGATATAACACAGTGTTATATCACCTCTAAATAAAGGGCAGCAGTGAAGGAGACATCATCATCCACTGCAGCATAATGGAGAGTTATATTTTCCAGCCAGCCCCAAATCTATTTCCCTAAAACATCAGGAGTGCATTTGAACCTCTGAAGTCACAGCAGTTACACTTGGGATCAATCCAGCCTTTAGCCATCAGTTAGGATAGGTATTCTTAAAAAAAAGCAAACACTAAAGAAATTTATTAAAAAATAAAAAGTAAAAAGAACTTTGGGGGTCTTTTTTTTTCTTCCATTGCCTGTGATTTTTCAATTTGCTTTGCCTGCTGTCATGTGAAGTCTATATATTTCCTGAACTTGTTTTCTTCCTTCGGGAGTGAATACACTGATTTATATTNTGTGGAGTCTCCTTCTCTGGAGATATTCAAAACCCGCCTGGATGCATTCCTGTGCAACCTGCTCTAGGCTAACCTGCTTTAGCAGGGGGGTTGGACTAGATGATCTCTAGAGGTCCCTTCCAACCCCTACCATTCTATGATTCTATGATTATTTTACAGTTTCCCTATATTTATTTATTTAGGAGAGGGTTCTCCAAAATGGCTGCAAGATTTAACTATACAAATCCCTTTGACTCTCAATGGGATTTATTTTCCAAAATTCTCTAGATGCTTTTGAAAACTCTAAAACTCCAGTCCTACACAATAAGTCTACTTTGTGTTCTATTGTGGTTTTATTTCACAATTGTTCTACTGAACTGTCTTACAGGCATGCAGATTTTCTGATCAGCACATTTTAAGGAACCCTGGAGAATACGTATAAAATTCATTGTCTTCTCTAAGATAATCGTAAGTGTCACAACAGTCACAACAGAATGCTTATGCATCTTATGCTGCCCCAGCTCACACGTAAGTACATTAGAATTCAGGAAACTGACTCTGAAGGATCAGCAGAAGCCAAGAGCCAATGGAAGAAATGTTTCATTGGAAAGTTTTACATCTCCACCCCTAAATCAGATGAAACTGTGAACTATTTGGAATAGAGTATTAGCCACATTCCATTTATTTCCTGACACAGTGGGGCAGCATTTCAGATCAAATTTACCCTACTAAACACACTGAATTCCCCAGCTCTACTGAGCATTTCAGAATAGTAATACAGAGGAGGCAGGTGAGGTGAACCATAAAAGATTGGAAAAGGCCAGATCATTGTATTACCTTTCAGCTTTCCTACATTACAGTGCTCACCAAGTTAGGCTGTGACATCAGTGCACAAGGCTAAGTGGTGATCAATTGTGGTGGGGTTGAAAACCTGAAAGATCTCAAGTGGGATCATCCACACAGCATGACCAGTGTGGAACATGAAGAAGTCTTTCACTCCTTTGTGTCTCAAGTCTAAAAATTAATTGACAGAGTTCAGCCCAGACTCACTGAACTGGCATATCCAGTTAGACTGGTATATCCAGGCTCATGACTAGGTCTATGAGGATTCAAATTTTTTCCTTCCTTGAGACATAACTGTGGTTTTCTCCAACAAAGTAATATCTCCTAGCACAGGCTGTGCACTTGTGAATGTTTGAAAGTCACTTATTAGAAAAACACTGAATGAACTGTCCAAATTGTAAATTTAACTCAATGGAAGTAAAATTTAAAAATGTGTTACAGAAACATACTTGCTGAAGTAACAGTCATTCGAGAATGACTATGAGAGAATTACTATGTCCCCTGTCAGTTAAAATTGTATCCAGAGTAGGTGAAAGAAGCAAAGATGACAAAAGGTTGCAGGTAAAAAAATACACACTGAATATCGACATCATTACCTACCTTTTGGAGTAATTAACTGGATGATCAAATTAGCAACTTTCTGTTAAATTCTAGATTTTTTGTAGGCTAGACAGAACTAATTCAGCATCTCTGAGTAGTCTGGGAAACATTCATCTGGCAGAATAAAAAATCATACAAAGCCTGAAATGGCAACTTGTGTTAGTAAGCGTTTTACAATTAAAATCTCTTCTTACTTTAGGGCCGCAGTTTGAATTTTGCCTTTTACAGATCGTATGAGCTCAATTTGAATTTTCTTTTTCCACCTTCTTCCTAATTACTGATAAAGATTTGACATTGAACTCTGTTTCTGATCTCCTAACTTAAAATAAATCCATGGAAATTAGTAACACTGAATCTAAGGAAATTATCAGCAAGAAAAACCAACAAGTAGGTGACTGCAATGGAACACTGATCACCCCCACAACGTTGACCCCTGATCAGCTGATCGTGATCAAAGAGAAAAAGGATCAATTGTAAGGTCATTAAAAGACAAGGTAAACACAATGGATATTGATGTAAGAGAAAACAAGTTTAGAGAAGTCTAATTGGTAATACAGTCATTTTAATGGAAGAACTATTCAAGTGGGACAAGGCCCACTATATGCCCTCGGTCTCCTACAGGAGATAGAGGTCTCCTATTATTAGTGTACAGGCCTGATTAACTACTTACTCAGCCACTCATCTGCAAATGACCTGAACTTGGCAACTGATCCCAGTGGGACCAACAGGGTTTCCCCAGTTGCGTGCAATTATTGAATGTTTCATTATGACATTCAGCTGTCACCTGCACGCCAAAGAAACCCATCTTATGCTACAAAATCCTTTGTGATACTGCCTTTAAAATGTGTTTATGTGAAGAAACATTATGTGAAGCAGAATTCTTAAAAATAATCACAATAGATAAGCAATTGGAATGAATTAATTTTACCTGATTCAACTGGTAGCCATTATGATTACAAAACCAGCTCAGCTTGCTATAGAATTTTCTATTCATCCACTTTCATCTTGTAAGATGGGTAAAAAAAGCAAAGAGTGTAAAGGTACCGTATTATCTTCCTGATTGTAGATGAGGGCAGGAGGTGAGCGTGGCTCTCGCTATATGCTAGCTTCAGTAACTAGTGTGTCAATAAAAAGAACAAAATGTGACAGAACTTGTGGAGTCATTTATTCCATAGAAATAATGGTTTAGCAGCTATAGACAGCTCTACCATTACAAGTGAAAAAAAGAAGACAAAATTGGGGTAGATTCAGGAATTCAACATACAGGTTAATTTATCACAGCATACTCAAAGTAATGCTAGAAGCCTGACATCACAGCTGGCATCTAGGATTTGAACTTCAGCCTTACAGAATACTTTGATTTGAATGGTATCTACACTGTCACTCTCCATAGAGTTATGACATAGAAATGAAGATTTGTATCACAGATTTACTTATTACAATACAAGAAAAAGATATACAATGATCCTGTCTTCCAAAATACAATTGCAAATTTAATTGCTCTTCTGAAACCATCTGAACTACATACTTGCAAGTTCTGAACTTGTGTGTTCTGAAGACATTCAGGTAATAAAATAAAGTCATTATCACAGTTTCAGGAAGACTGCAATGGAAAAATAAACCCTACAATGAACATCTGGCAGAAACAGCTATAATGAAGCCAATATAGAGCGGCCTAAGGATTGAAACTGGCCAGGGAATAAATAGTAACAGACTGGTTCACATTTCCCCTGCCCCTTGTCTATGTGACAATAAATCTTTCTTGAAAGAGACATTGCACCTACCCGTTTTCCTAAAAGAAGGATGGATCACTGAAAGTTATAGAAGGTCAACAGCAATTTATCTACATAACTGTCTGGTATAAGACTGACGCATATTATCAGCCTGTTCTCTTAATGATGCAACATGATGGATACAGTTATTTTGATGGGTACTATTCCTTTTTGCCCATATGCCAAGGGTAGCTTTTTTCAAGACACAAAAAGTACTACAAAGTAGCTCACAGAGATTTAAAAATAAGCAGATACAAGTTTAGTTACTCATCTGTGTGAGAAAGGAAAACTCTACTTTAAGAAAACCATCAACCAGCCAATTTTTGTTTCAAGAATGGCCAGATATTAAACAAGTCCAAAACATAAAAGAACATATAGGTAGGAATCAGAACTGATTTCAGTGTTGATTTTCAAAGGTCTTCTGATGCTGTAGCAATAAAATGTCCTGTGCCAACAGACATGCCACATCTCACCACAGGGCTCAGAGCTCCCATTTGTCTATTTTTCTAATACACTTCTATTTTCTGACCTCTCTTTTCTTAAGCAACATGATTTACAGCAGATTCAGGGCTTGATTACACAGGACATTAGTACAAAACGAGGGGAGTGTGAATTTACTGTTCACTAGCTACTTTACAAACTAAGTCTTGATGTGAGTAGAAATTTTACCTGTTAAGCTCCAGCCAGTCATGCTGAAATGGGTATGAATTCCAGTGTTTCGAAAATTCAAAGTTCAAAGTTGGGTACAGAGTAAAAAAGTTTTCCCTGATAGGAAGTGTCAGTCCTACTGTATAAGTCTCTGTTCCAAAACAAGAGATTACTATCCCTCCCATCCCTCCACCCCACAAAAATACTATATATGCTTTTATTCCAGGGAAAAATTTTCAGCAGTATGAAAAATTTCAGACCAAATGTTTTATTTGAGCTATAAACCACTGAACAGATACTCTTGTAACAGAAACCGGTGTGACATCAGCCCTACCTATACTGAGAAAAAGAACCTCCCTATAAGAATGTGAAGGCAAAGCTGAGTCATGCCCCATCTTTGTAACTGCCCAGCAGAGACACACGGAACATTATACAAATGTGAACGTGCAAGTAGTTGCCTAAAACTTCTTGTCCAAAAAGAGAGCAAATAACAGTCACAGCCTGTTCAGGGCTGTAATGTTTGTTCTCATAGAACCCAAGTTATTCTGCAGATTTCCAGCCTAACTAAACTTCCAAGCATGAATTGTAATGGAAAACGGAATGCATTCACATGTTATTGGCTCTTCAGAAGTCGAGTTAAATTCACACTAAAAAGCACTGTTTGATGGATAGGAATATGCCGACTTCCCAAAAATTGTGTAAATTCAAATGGCAATATTACGAAAACAAGAACTCTGTTTTCAGGTCAGGGGAGAGAGGGGAACGTTAGCATTTTGAGCTTGTTCCAGCCTCACAAAACACAGAGTATCATTGGGTTTGCAAGACATCCAGTGATACCAGAAAGCAGCAAGGATCACTGTCAAGTTTTGTGGTTATTTAAAGGCTGTTTTAATCAATAAGTTACTTACATATGCAGTTTTCCAGCTTAGCTATAGAAAGGCAGCAGTGCATTGTTTAGAGGTAAATAACGCTTACTAACATCTTTTCAGCTTTCTTCCCTATAGCGTTCAAATTGCTGTTACTTAATGTTCAATACAACATATTTCCTTATTTTTAAGCTGGTGTTGTACTTCTGATACCCTGTAGAGGGCAATAGGAAACACAAACACTGCCAAGCCCTACATTTCTGGGACTGTAATGGGAGCAGAGCTAAGGAGGACAGACGGAAATCCAGCAGATACACTCACTTCTTATCACTTCTCCTGAATACATAAAGTAAAAGAATCTCTGTTTTCTTGCGGCCAGAAAACCTCCCAGGTGTAGCAGGGTCTGTAACCCTGTTCCTCGACCTGAAATAATCCCTTCTCACTTCGTTGCAAATGTGGAGTTTGTCTATGAGGTTGCTACAATTCTGCCTTTAAAAAAATGCTGGTTTTCAGTGACGCATAGGTTCTGGAAGTCTCACTACTAATATTCAGTGCAGCAATACTGAAGCAACTTTCCCCCTCTTAATCTGATCATTTTCCTTTTATTTTTTGGTATTTTCTCCTGTTGCAGGTGTTTCTCGAACTTAGGAGTGTCTCTCAAAGGTGCTTGTTTCCTTCATGTTATTCTCTCTTTTTTTTTTTAATTGAAAACACTAAAGACTTATTTATACAACAGACATGACCAACAGACAAAACAAATAAATTGGGAAAAAAGCAAACTAAAATTTCCAGAGGCTCTGAGTGTTGGATAGTTAGACAGTAAAAACATACAAGTTGTTAGCATGGCTGATTTAAAGGTACCATGAGTTCTCAAATCAAGCAGCTCAAAACAAGTTATTGACCCCTTAGAAATAACAACAGTAGAATCAACATGGACTTCCCTATGGGCTTGGGGCCACCACCACTGTCCTCATTCTTAGCAGCAGCAGCTTCATCTTTTTTTTTGATAACTCCACAGGAAGGGACAGCCAGTGCAGGCCTAAACCTGTGCTGCCTGCACAGTTAGCTGATGACAAAGAGAACACAGACAACCTGATATGTGTCAGTATTGCCTCTGTGGAAGAACCCAGTGGGGTATTTCTCCCCTTTATTCAACCACCAGCTTCCGTGGCATTCACAGAAACTCTGAGATAATTCAACTCAATGTAATTAATAGATACCTATGGTATTAGAGAAGAACCGAGCAGACAGACAGTGCAATAACACACACGCATCATTTCCTCAAGCTAAAACCATTAATACCAGGAAGTTCACTAAGAAAAGCTTCACCTCTTTCCAGTCCATTGAGTGGCACCAAAGTCTTTCACTTCACCTTTTGCCTTTCTGTTTTAATGCAGAGAAGAAAAGTCAATCGCTGCAAGACTGGTGTCCATCCTGAAGGGTGGTAATAACACATCTGTATCCAAGAAGAGATCCCCATGAATATCCACTTGATTCAGGAAGGGTCTGAGGAGGGGGATGACAGGCTTGGACAACCAGTAGCTAGGGTGTTTCAGTTATGGAAAAGGGTCATTTCCCCCTCACTCCAGGAGCAAACAGTTTGTTCTTGTGAAAACCTGAAACCCACCAGCGGACACCGAGGACAGGGACAGCTCCTTTTTGTTCTCCCATAATTTTTCATTCCTCGGATGGTCTGTTAATTGAATAAGCAAAGCAGACCGAGTTGTCACAGCCTCTTCCTGTCTTCCTAGATTTCTGAAACAGTTGAAGTTCCCAACAGTCTTGAGCTCATTTCTATTCAAGAGCATGTGGAAATGAGGGGTGCAATGGGAGGCGGTATCTTCACAATAGAGTCACACTGGATTAACCAAAGTAGAAAGCTGTATGCTTCTTGGGTTTTTTTCAGAAGAGTGTCTAATAGGATTAATTTCAAGTCTGTGGATATGAGTTACTGTGCTTTTTTCCAAGCGAGGCAGAAAGGGCCATGTTGCAGGGCATTATGGAGCAACCTGCCAGGCAGTTCTGCTTCACGCTTCTTTGCCAATTAGTCTTGCAATGTCTGCTCCAAACAAACAGGCTACCAATGAGCTTGTTCATTTGGCACCACTTCTATATCTTGTTTTCCCTGCAAAAACAATCACTTGGTTTTATGCTCTTGAGCCGGCAATTTAGAGGCAAGAGGTGAAAGGTATAGGAGAGGGAGAGACACACAAAAATACATCTGCACAACCTCCATTCTTGTTTCAATAGATCTTATTAGAGAACATTTGTCTGAAGTACCCAGGTGTAGGCCTGCACTGGGAAGGCAAGAAGCAAAGTGAGCTAGCGAGGAGCTGTCCCACCCTTGCGGACACACGTGCAGGGGGCTGCCTCTGCTCTGTGAACTGTAGGCCGCACTGTATTTATGCTAAAGGAAATGGGTGTTTGCAGTTAGTTCTCAGCAACTTTGCTCTGAAGAAGGACCTTGTCATTCATTTCAATCATAAAAGCTGGATATTGCACTTTTTGGGTTGGGAATGGTGTGGGGTGGAAAGACTGAGGCATTGTTTTCAATGAATAACTGCATTTAGAGGTGCAGTTGATGGTCATGTACCAAAACAAGCAAAAATCAGTAATGTTCCCCAAGTTTTGATGAAGATCTAGACCAAGGATCTAGGAAAATTATGCACTGCAAATGTAGAGGGGTTTAGGAAAGGAGAAGCAAGTCTGCCATGGAACCTAACACTCATAGATGCTCACAATTTTGAGAGTCACTTAACAAAATCAATTTTGCAGATTTTTGAGATAAGCAGAAAGGAATCAAAGCCGATGCTCCCTACTCCAGCATTCTCTGTTGCAGAACATCAGTCTGGATCATCAAAGTGAAAAACTCTTTGAGTTACGTCTCTCCTAACCAACACCTATGCACGGTAACACTTCAGTTATGAAGACATAGCACTGAAAGGCTTACTTAAAAGCTCGCTACAGTGGCTAGATATTCCTGTCTTCTATTGGCTGAATTTTCCTGCCTGCTGTTTCTCATTTCAGAATCTATGGTTATCACAGAATAACGTCTGGTTCCTCTTTCTGCTGTGCACTACATGTCAGAAAGGAAATTGTAAAACTTGTCTGGGCAAGTATGTACCTCTTCCCTACCACTCCCAAGGAATCTTTTTGATGACCGCCATAAGCCTAATGAAGTATTTGCCTCTTATATTGTCCTGTATCAAATTTTCAAAAAGCGCTGAAGTACAGATCTCAGGACACAATCATTAATATAATCTTCTCTAGAGGCCTTTTTAGTTTTCTGGGGGATCTTTGTAGCTGGTTAAGAAAGCAGGTAAGAAACTGTACTGCCTCTATCACAGGGGTCCCCATAATGTCAAGTCTTCTGCCAACCACAGTCTCTGCCACCATCACACTCCTCCTAGACACATACACATCCATCCAGGCTGACAGCTGCTGTCCTAACAACGCTCTCATTTGCTCTTCTACCATGAAGAAAGCCTCTGAGACTGCTCTGGAGCTGGGTGGAAGGTGAAGCCATATCCTTTAGCTCCAAGGTCAGGAGCAACTCTGCTTATCCTAATAATTCCCTTGAGCTTAAAAAATTCCAATACGCAAATTGTAATTAGAAGGAAGTGTTAGACCAGCCACGTTAGCACTAATGTTGCAAACACGCTGCAGCTTGGTTTGCAGAAAAACATTATGACAGCAATATTATGTCAGTTAAAAATAGGGAGAAGACCACAGCTCCAGCATCTTAGCTATGATGGACAGAGTTGACAAAACCAGCTGTTGGCCTTGTTGAGGTCGCAGTGAATCTGCTATATTTTTTACTGAAGCAGAACTAGAGTTGTACAGGGATTGCTCAGTGGGCTGTCAATGGATAAGCTGTGAAGGCAAGAAATTATAGCCAACGAGCAATGATGAACAATTGGAAGCAGTACAATTGGCACATGTGGATCTGCAGGAGGATAACCACCTCCTCTTTTTACCTTCACAATTTTCACTGGCAGAGAAACTCCTACTGAATTCACTAGGCTTCTGAGAATCTGCCACTGGGCAGGGTCAATCTAAAGCTCACAGCAACTGGGATGGGCCCATGATCATAGCAATTAAATATAATCATTAGGAACTTGGCTCAGCTGCAAGTGAATTTCTCAGAAGTAGCCTACTCTCAAGCCTTCCTATACTTGTAAGTACATATAAAAAGTTAGTAACAAACTGTTTTATTACCTAGAAACATGAAATAAGAAAAGAAGCAACTCAGCAGAAACAAACCCTCTGCTTTTAATTATTGCTATCAAGCTAACATTTACCTCATAGTCCTTGGAGAAGTCAGGTTTTGCTTGAAGACTTTGTACTGTGAAATCAACAAAGACACTAAGTTCTCTTTTCCAAAATGAAGAGATCAAATCCCTGTTTTAATAGGGAAAAGAAAAAGCATTGACATTTCAAGAACAATACAATTTGTACTTCTATGATAAGATGTGATCAGCATGAATTATGACTCTGATATTAAGTAGTTCTGGTCCATCTACTACTCTTCACTCAAGAGCAACTTCAATTTTCATCTCCACTGAGGTTAAAAAAAAGACTGAATTAGAATCATGTTTCTTTTCCAATTCAGTTTTCTTTAAAACAGAACAGTGGAGTTAAAAATGGCTTGGACAGAGGGCAGGGAACTATGTATAGCTACAGCAAAGTCAGCAGTATTGTAGCATAAAAACAAACACTTGAGATTTAAAATAGAAGCTGCATGCCTGGATTTTAGCAAGGAACCACTTACAGCCCTTTTTACTCCCTGTGTAATGGACAGGATCAAGAAAAATACACAAAACAAGGTATGTATTCCTTCTAGGTTGTTGTCTAACCATAGAAATTAGAAAGTGCTTTTGTCACTGAACCCCCTTAAGAAGTCAAAACCTCCTAAGCTTCCAAACCTGAGTAAGGAGTACGGCTGCAAGAGTGATCCTTTTCTATTAATCTATATTCCACTGGAGTCTTAATTATCTGCAACACAGTGTGTCCTGGTTTGGGCCAGGACAGAACCGATTTTCTTTTAGTAACTTTGCTTTTTAGTTAAGTCTCTTCTCAGAAGCTGCACTCTTTGAAATTAACTGCATGTTTTTCCAGACAGTAGCTGCTTCTAGCAGTGATAAGGCTCCGTGTTTATAGTTAGTGCTGGAACATCAGAAGCAATGGTATGCAGAAAGGCCCTTGCTTATAGTTATCCCTATGGAGACCAAGGTCGATGCTTGCTTCTGCTAACTTTCTTGTGCGCCGGAACTGAAAGAGCAGAGAAGTCGTCACCCCTGCGACCCTGCGGTGGGGAGGAGTGGGTCGGACAGGTGACCCAAAACTGACCAAAGGGAGTATTCCATCCCATACGCGTCATACTCGGTATAAAGCAGAGGGATCACGAGGGTCTCGCTCTCTTCTTCTATGGCCGGCATCCGAGGAGGACTCTGTCTGATTCTTCTGCCTTCGATCCCGATCCGTGCATTCCTGAATCCAGCTCCTGCCTGCTGCTGCTGAGTACAGTCCGGGACTTTCCTGGGGCGTGCCCCGCAGCGTCCGGGTGACGTATTCGTCATCAGTGGGGGGGAGCTCGATATCGGTTTTGTACATATTTGTATATTTGTATATATTTCATTATTATTATTATTCATTATTATTGTAGTTAGATTAAAGCTGTTTTAACTTTTCTAACCCATAAGTCTCTTTCCTTTTTCTCTTTTCCCCCCCACTTTGGGGAGGGAGGGCGTTAACAAAGAGCGTCTGTCATTTGCTTAACAGCCAGCCCAGCTTTAAACCATGACGCAGTGGTATTTTGACAAAATGCTGCCCAGGAACAAAGCATCCAAGTCACATCTTCACTGTGTGTGCCCTTCAGCAGTCGCTTCTACATTACACAGCATGTTTTCTTCCTAGGTAGTATCTTCTGTCTCCTGCTTCTTAAATATTAATTGCTTAAGCTCCAGCCATTGCCTACTTAGTTCCTGCAGTGTTAAATTAGGCCGTTTCTTGTTTTATGCAAAGATCTTTAATGGTATAAGCATGCTGATCGCTAGTCAAAGCTACTTACTGATCGGGGGTTTTTTTGAATACTCCATCGTTTCATTTGCACACATGCAATGATGAATCTTTTTTAAAGGCCCAAACAGTAACATTTCCACATTAATTTTATTGTCGTCTTTTCATCAAGGCGAAGAGCATGCCTTCCTCAGCCTTGGTGCATCCCCAGGGCCCAGAGCCTGTTTCATGTTTAGTTTGAAGCTTGATGGTTATGTTCTTTCACACAAAATTCACACCTACGGGAACAAAAGCATTCGATACTGAAGTAACTATAACTGAAGGATCATGTCATTAGGCATGGATCCACTTGTTGGTAAGCTCCCAAGTAATGTGTGACACCAAGTACCTTTCGTAACTGTCTACTACAGGTAGCCAAATATGCCCAAAATGACCACACAAGTTCTTTTCTGACCTCTACAGGGATACAAGTCTTCAACATCTGTCACTCAAAATCTGATCCATTTCACATCAGCACCATCTGTACATCTATAAATTACAGCCATTTCCACCATACAGCAAACTCTCAGTACTGTTCACTCTTAACTTTCCACATCTAGCTTTTCCACTCATACTGGTCCTACCACTGGCTACTCCTGCAAACACCTAAGCCTCAGGCTTTGCATAGAATAAGAGCAGATCATGAACTGGCATACAGGACAGTGACTGGGATGAAAGGACTATGTAGTGCAGAGAAGTAAACTGTGTGGCATGAAACGCTGCTGCCGTGGGGGAGATAATGGCTTGGTAGGCAGGGTTGAAGGGAGATGCATGACACAGCAGCATGGAGGACCACAGGCTCCCTCTGGGACAGAGGAGGCACAACACACCTTCAGAATGCAGATGTTAACATTTATAAACGTGTTTTACACATTTTATCTGGTCTCCTAAGGAAAAAGAAGCATGTAAATGAAATAAATACATTCCTGTAAATATTAGTGGAACTAGATACATCAACTATACTCAATTTATTTCTTCCCTTCATATCAGAAAATGCAGAATTCACAATTATTTTCCCACAATTTCAACTTTAACCAATCACTATTTTTCCATGAGGGAAAAGGTTTTCACAGGAAATTCACAACTACTTGTGGCTAGTGTGCGTCAAACAGAGCCCTGGAGAGCAGCAGAAGAGTGGCTATCTCATCGATAGCTCACAAGAGAAAATTTTACAATGAGTTCTGACCTTTAAAGAATTTAGTGCCTAGTTTCTGTAGTTACAAAGTTAAAATTTCAGCATGCCACCCTCCTGTGTTTACTAAAAGCAAACAAAAGCAGTGAAATACCTGGGCTTTTTTAAGCCTTTGAGGCCAAGGGGTGAGCATGTCACACAGTGCTGACCGCAAGGCCCTACTCAGAAGGATGGCCACGCGTCCTGGCAGGGTGCACATGCATGGTGGCACAAAGGCGCTTTCTCCTTGCGTGCTGGTGTAGAGCTGTCGCCTCTGCCCAAGACCCAGGGGAAGAAACCACCGGCCACCACCTGCAAGCATCAGTGCTGTTGTAGAGCCAGCAAGAGCCCCACCTGCTCACCTGCCTGAGGAACTTTCTGGAAGCCTCCAGTTCCCACTGCCCTGCAGCTGCTGGGGAGCAGCAGGTCCACGCACAGACTGCGGGCACAGCTCTGAGGGCTGTTGGCAGGACTTGGCACTATGCTGTTGTGGTGCAGGGCTGGCCGCTGTCCTCTGTTGGTGGCATGGCCTCATCCCTTGGCACCATATACAGGGTGCTGCGGACGCCTGAGGCATTTGGCATATCTGGATTTTCACACTTATGCGGCAGCCTGGACCGCTGGAGGAACTTTGAGGGGAGCCAGGCGGGACGGGTTTCGGGAGGAAAGGAGGCTGCAGCTGGTGAGGACCCCCCGAGGCTCGGGTGGCACCCCCCGAACTCCCATCATCGCACCCAACGGAGCAGCAGCGAGAAGCCAACCCAAAGCGAAGCTATGTATTCAACACGCTTCCTTTCATCGCTCCCTGGCGAGTTACTCAGCTTCCTTTCACCTCTCCCCGAGGAGCTCAAGGCTGAGGCTCGGCGGGAGGCGGAAGCGATAGGGGGGCGGGAAATTCCTGTC
>VZSC01008690.1:109914-168700 GCA_013398225.1 Steatornis caripensis | reverse complement strand
AGGCCACATCTGTGTCCAGTTCTGGGCTCCCCAGTTTGAGAGAGATGGGGAATGACTGGAGAGAGTCCAGCAGAGAGCAATGAAGATGGTGAGGGGACTGGAGCATCTCTTGTATGAGGAAAGGCTGAGAGACCTGGGCCTGTTTAGTCTGGAGGAGAGAAGATTCAGAGGGGATCTCATCAATGCTTGCAAATATCTAAAGGGCAGGTGCCAAGAGGACTGGGCCAGGCTCTTTTCAGTGGTGCCCAGCGACAGGACAGGGGGCAACGGGCACAAACTGGAACACAGGCAGTTCCACCTGAACACGAGGAAGAACTTCTTCACTGAGAGGGTAACAGAGCCCTCGCACAGGCTGCCCAGAGACGCTGTGGAGTCTCCTTCTCTGGAGAGATTCAAAACCCACCTGGACGCGTTCCTGTGCACCCTGCTCTGGAGGCACCTGATTTAGCAGCAGGGTTGGACTGGGGGAGCTCCAGAGGGCCCTTCCAACCCCTGCCAGTCTGTGATTCAAGCTGAAGATTTTTGGGATATTTAACCTCTTCTTGCTATTCCGTATTACTGGTTATTCAAGGTATAAAGCAGAAGAAACAAAGATAAAGAGGCTGGTCTCTGTCTTGCTGTCTCTCTCCTAAGATCCATGCTCTATTCAAAACAAGACAACATCACGGATGCATCCCGTGATATGAAGATGGTTCCTGTTTCCTTCTACTATTTGTTTCGCAATAACACCAAATGTTACAATTGTGCTTCTGCCCTCTGCTGAAATTGAGGTCAGACTTTTTGTTTTGTTTTGTTTTTCTGGTAGCAACAGTTAATTTGTAGTCTAACTTGATGTATGTAATAGAATTATTTTTCCTCACATCCATTTCACTGAGTTTTTCATCGTGCCATCGTTCATTAGAACCTCTGCAGGTCTTTCAAGTCAGCTTTGTATTTGACTATCATGAATAACCAAACACCCAGACTGCCAAACCCTTCCCACCCACCACATTCCCCTTGTCAAGTCAATCACGAACCCATGTGACAGAGCAGGAGTCAGCCCACAGCCCTTTGTAACTCAGCACTGTTCCTCTTTTCTGCAGGAATAGGATTGTTATTTCTGCTCAGCTCTTGCCTTTTAAGCCCTTGGATTGAAGGTTATCAGTCCAACACAGGACTTCTCTCTCTATGTGTAGCTCAGGGTCTCTAGGAGGCTTTAGTGAATACTTCGATTTTTTAAAAAAGATTTTGTTAAATTTGACAAGTATACCTTATTTTTTTCCACTAGGTAAGAAGTACAGCATCGGTGTGGATTACTTAGAGAGGCTGTGAAATCTCCACCCGTAGAGGTTTTGAAGACTGGGCTAGACAAAGCCAGGGAGGACCTGAAACAGCTTGGTCACCCATCTCACTTTGAGCACAAGTCGGGGCTATACGATCTCACAAGTTCCTTTCAACCAACACTCACATGGTTTTATATTAACTGTGCCACGCCTGTCTGCTTACTTATGAGCTCCTTAGGAGTTTTAAGAGCAATACTTACAGTTTCTCTTAATATTACATCAGCTGGTTCCCCCAACATTTAGCCAAGTACCTCATCAGTTGCCTCTGCTTTATTACAGCATGTAACTTCCAGCAATTCTTTTTGGAACGAAGTTAAACTTGCTAGCCTGTGGTTAGGATTATTTCTGAAGCTCTTTTGAAAGCTTGTGGTCACGGTCTCTCCTTGAGTTCCAACTGTAAGTGACATGTTATAAACCACAGCCATTTGCTGAGTTGCTTGAGGGCTCTTGGTCCACACCAGTTGGGCCTGACAGTCATTGATAAACAGCTCTTTTCATTCCTGTACACTTCATGCTTTGACACTGGCACCTCCTTGACACTTTTCCCTCCACGAAGTTTCTAAGAAGTCTATTTTTAATCAATATGCTGTCTTCAAATCCTTTGCAAATAGTGACAAACAGTAAGAGACTAGTGCATCTGGTGTCTGCCAGAACACTGGCAGTAATATCTCTAGTAAATCTTGTGTTTAAGTAGACATGCTGCAAGAACACTAACTAAAGACATCCTACATTCATGCACAATCTCTTTCATAAAGTCAGCTGTGAACTCCAGCAGGTGTGGTGGCTTTTCTCATGTTTCATAATCCATTTAACTCTATGTAGGATGCAATTTAACACCTTATTTTCACTTGACCTTCATAAAGCCTGAGATTCCCATCCCGAGTCCCACATTATTACCGATAACCAATATGTTCAGAAGATCTCCGAACATGTCCGCAGCCTGAGCAGAGTGCAATTCCTGTTACACAGTAACAGGAGCAGTTCTCAGCCAGGACAGTACAAACCAGTATGACAGCTTCCGAGTAGCAATGAGCTCCTCTATTCTCCCCGTGCTGCGTCCCCCACGTAAGGCTCCAGGTGCAATTACAGGGCTCCTGCAGAATTCAGGCACTCCAGAGCCAAGCGTGCACACACTTACCTCCCTCCCTCATACACACGTAGCAGGGCAGATTTCAGATCTCCCCCACTGCCACGGGGCACAGCATCACAGAGACAGGACTTTGGACATACTTCAACAATCCTTCCGGTGCTGCAGAGAGCTACAGGAACTCAGCAAGAGAATTCCTCGGGGCTATTGCCAGCCGCCAGGGAAATCGGAGGAGGCAGAGCCACAACGCGTCTCCTATTTCTAACAAAGATAAAGGAGTCGGCATGAAACCTGCTAGAGGAATCCCTGTCACTCGAGCTCCAGATCTTGAGGACCTTGCTTTGGCAAGCTGTAAGCTGTATTCAGAGCTGGGTTGTGAATGTTCCTAGGCCTCTTGGTTCTCTCCTTATGAAAGTAAAAAGAGCAAAAGACCTGTAATCTTTCTTCACCCTGTCAGACCTCTGTGTCTCCGATTTCATCTCCAGGGAAAGCCTGTTAACTAAGAGTATTCTATGTCCCCACCATTGGTCACAGATGGATGGTAAGTTTCAGCACTATCCCACAAACAAATATTATTTTCTTTCACAAGTCTGAATCTTTAGGATTCTTATTTCATCTCCAGAACATCAACAATTCCACAGGCTTCTGAAATAATTTGACATTTACTGGTGTTGAGGAAACATCATCAATTAAGACAACAACTAAGGCTGTGCAGAACCACCCTGCTTTTCTGGATATCCTTGTCTTACATATGCCCCAAATCCTGTTTGAAAGGGAGATAATCTCCACCTCTCCAAGAGCACATCTGTTTGGAAAGTCAAGCCATATACTCACAAAGTTTAAGTAGAACCTCAAGTATGTAGTTAGTGAAGTCCAAGGTCCTAGAACTCTCTTGCGTCTTTTGGTTGTATCATTTCCAACATCTTAGTGCAAGGACTTTTTTGCTAGACCCAGGAGAAAGTACATTCCAATGGTGCCACGTGCTCCCCTCACTGGAATGATGCTAGCAATGGTGGGTTTTTACTTCGGGCCCAGGAAACACACAGTGGGGTTCCAGGATCAGCAAAACCTGGTGTTCAGCAGAAACTGCCTGAGCAGGTACCTCCCCTACTTCATCTTACACTTTTCGTCTGTGAACAGCTCAAGCTCCTGGGCCAGAGCTTGCAACAGCCTCGTTGAGTGACCTCAGCAAAACCCCTATAAACATGACAGCTTCTTCAGATATATTTGGTGTCATGCCCCTGCTCACTGGATTTCAAGTGCACAGGCTTGGCCACATGGGCCTCCCCAAGCTAACCTCCTCTAGGTCTGACCTCACGCTCACATTGACTTTGGAGGGCTTTCGGTCTTGCTGAGAACTAAGCACATACTGAGCATTTGCTGAGCGTTTCTCCCCCAAAAAAGTATATAGACTGAGCTCAGCCTTAAAGAACACGAGCATAACGCAGGACATGCTAAGGTTAACAGTGTCAGGCTTTGAAGTCAGCATTTTGAAAACTGTGTCCAGTGAAAATCTTTATAGAAGGGTAGGATTGTGCAGACAGCTGTGGTTCAAGACCCACTTCATTTGGTCCCAGCTAGCAAAGTTCAAGAACCAAAGGACATTCTTACTGCTTTTCGTAAGATTTGAAAAAGCTGAAGCTACATGATGTATGTTAATCAAACAGCACAAACCAGTTCTCCTGAAAACTTCTGAATGCTAATCACAAGTGTTAAATACAATTACAGTTGTGGTATACTTCGTCTTTGTATAAACCTCTTAACACTGTATGACAGCAGTAGGATAGCCATATGTCTTATTGTGAGTAACATAAAAATTAATTTAGTTCTTTCAACAGAATGATATTTTTTTTTAATTATTTATAGTCTTAGACTGGATGTGTAATAGACTAGCAAGTCATTCTAGAGTACTGGTTTGTCCCAGCAATTTTAGTTGATGTTCTACAGGAATACATAAATGACATGGAAGTCCTATACGATATTTGGTTTTGTCTCGCATTTGAAGTGATACCTGAAGAACCACTATAACCTACACCAAATAAGGAAGGAGGAAATTTTATGATTACCTGGGATAAAATAGCTACAAATTTGTTCTTGTAAAATCCTCCTCATTGTAGTCTAAGTTATCACAAATAAAAAATGTTGTTTTGCAGGATGAAGCTCCATTTTAAAACTGGATGTATGACACACATGAATATAGTCAGCCCACAAGTTCCAATCGGATTTTTTCATTAGGAAGATTAAATTTTTTCTTATTAAAAATTTATTGCCAGGTTTTAAAAATAGTTAGGGTAAAGGAAACTACAAATAATAATTGCATCACTTCTATTTAATTTACAGCGCTCCACTTCTGCTGCTGATGTATAATTTCATTATAGCACTTTAACCTGGACAAACACAATGGAGTTTTTAATTTGGGTTAGCTAGCTTTGCCTTAAAATTCCTTGCTGAATGAAGTCAAAAGTTCAAAATATGAGCCAGCAAAGTGACACCAGATGTTACAAAGCAGTTTATGTAAGACATTACCCAACTACTTTTTGAGGCTAAGTAACCTGAATATTAACCTTTTGAACCACAATTTATGTCTCTGAGTAAAGCTGTGACACAACGTGATCCTACTGCAAATTTTCCTTATAGTTTGTACTTAAATTCCATTCAAACAGAGCCTATAAATTCAGTGTCAGACCAGAAAACAACATAGGACGGATACTTTAAAACTTTTTTTCCCCAGAAACTTTCAAGAGCCACATGTTTGGGATAAAAGGCCAACCCCACATCCATGAAAAAACTCCAAAGTTCCACAACTTTGACATTGTTCCCAGAGGCAGTAAGGTGTGCGCATAGCTCCTGAATGGTCTCGTGTGACGCAAGAGCAACTCCTTTCTTTCCTTTCTCATTCAAACTTCTGCAGAAATGCCCTTTACATTGATTTTCATCCTTTAGGCACTGGCAACAGCAGAGAAACGAAAAACCCCTATACATACAGATACATATACATGTGTGCGTGCGTGCATGCACCCATACATTCCCATGTATTTTTCATCAAATTTGCTTTCCACCGAGTCAAATACTGTAGTAATGCAGAAGGAAACCAAACAGCAGCACCTGTCCCTAGGACATATATCACAGCCACATTCACAAGTCCTTCTCCCATCAAACGGGCTAGTTTAATACATTTTCTTTGGTCAATTACTGGCTGGAAAAAACTAAAATTATTTCTAGTATTTGTGTTCAGTTATTTCCTTCAAACTGTAGCCCTCGTAACTTGTTCTCAAGTTTCACTTTCTATTGATTAAACATCGGTGAATTTGAAGGACAAAATACAAGTTAAGAATCTGATGAAGAAGTCTGTTTTGGGTCTTTAATGGAAATACTTATCCAGGTGGTAGATACTCATCTCCTCAATTAAACTATTCAGTGCACCTTTGACTCAAATCTTTCTCCTGGCAGAACACCCTCTTTTCAGTGTCTTTACTCCTTATTTTCAGCAGTGAGAATACATTTATTCCTCTTTAAAGGGTAAAGTGACAGCCAGAAAGTTCAGGGAAAAGAGTAAACACACACAAACTATTATTACTCACTCACTTGACCAACACTGAACTCTTGTTGTAGGACACAGTCAGAGGGTCAGCTTTACAGGCAGAATGAAAATTATTCCACCCACTCCACACTCCAGGTAAACACTCTTCTTCTCCACTTTTAAAAAAATTAAATGCAGAGACACAATTAAATCTTCTGTTGTAATACAGGAAAATTAAAAGAACTCCCACTCTCAACAGTAAATCTAAATAAAAGTCCCATTATTCTTTCCTTTCCTCCAAAGAGAGTCATCTTCTCTGTATCACCTAATTTTACCCTGCAAAAATTTACCCTACTATTAATATTTACCCAAAGAACCTTCCTCTGGGTAACTTTGGATCACCTAAGACACATGAGAATTTTGAGTCTACACAGTGCGCATAAAAGGAAAGGGGTGCTACTGTCTGAACAACTCTTTTTATTTTTCAGTAATCTAGCTTTCCACACATCTCAAGAAATTCTTTGGCCTTTACTCCTCTAAGGTGATGAAATGGAAGTTCAACAAACATGTAGTAGCAAAAGCTGGGGGTCAGGAGACTTAGAGATACAGTTGGGATGGCAGGAGCTGAAAGGAATGAACGTGTCTGCCCTTGCAGTCGAAGGCAGCCTCTAGCACAGTTCACCTTCCTCCCAACAAGGACTGCTTTTCCCAGGGCTCCTTACGACATCCTCTGCATCACCAGGGAGTACCTGTTGTCACACGCAGACATAGCGTACCAAGCACGGCAACCTGAGGCTTAACCTACAGCTGCAAATTCAGTTTTCACAGCTGGAATAAAGATCCTTGAGGCATTAGTAAGTCAAATACCTTTGGATAAGGACCTCAAGCAGTTGCATTATTTGTAACAGTTTCACTTTTACTTACAGTAAAACTATCTGCACCTACTGATGCTGCAAATGTCTTAATAAATTACAGTCCCTTAGATGGGGGACCTTTAGGGCAGGTAAAAAAAAGAGTATGTATGAATGGCCTCTGTCTGATGTAGCCAAAATAATCCAGTGGTGTCCTTTATCCAAAGACTAATTCACATATTACACAGAGGAGGAGAAGCAGCAGCATCAAGAATTCCATTGGCCTAGTTTTGAAAACACCTGGCCAGCAGGATTCCGAGCAAACTCCAATCTCATTATCTTCAAAAACCCAATCAATGAGCCATCCTATAAGGTAGGGTATGATGCAGAAGCCTGGCAACTACTTAAAGTCCTCTTTATCTTTTGAGCTCAAACACGCAATTCTGGTTTCCTTGCCATTTAAACAAGGAAAGTACTGGAAAAAAAAGTTTACTGGAAAAAAAAGTTTACTGAAAAAGCCAAGTGGGCTTGCCTGTAATAGCCGCAGCTAACCAAGTATGCTTTGACTTCTGCTTACTCAAAGGAGGAGTTATTTGTGTCCAGAAAGGAGCAATGAGGAAAGACTGAGTACTTGCTAGTGCACCTGACACCAAAACAGTCTTTATCAATTCAGTGAGGTCCTTGAGCTGAAAACATGGTTAAAAGCAAGACCTCCTGTTAGAATACTCTGTTACAGAAAAAGTTAAAAAAAATGTAACACCCTGAAACTGGTATGAGAATTCCCACTATGTTCCTGTCCACGCAGAAGCAGCCATGCAGTGATTATTTGATTCCCTAGCAGAACCACGCTATTCCAGCTGCACACTTGGCAGAGAGGCTCAGCTCAGGGGTTAGAGCGCAGCTTCTACACCTTTGTGATCACCGTCCCGTCTCGGGCTCGGAGACTTGATCTGCTGACAGCACAAAACCAGCTCCATTAGGGCAGCTTGAGAAATCATTTGCAGCACTACCGCCTGCTTTTACACTAAGCTTCTGATAAACCACTGCTGTATGGATCATGCCAGACCACTTTGTTATTATGCAACTCATGCATTTCAACAGTCTGAAAGTGAAATAATCTATGTGAAAGGCCACGATGCCCAAATCTCCTATAGAAGCTTCACAATTGTTCTGTTAATCTGAAAATACTGATGCCATCTCAAGAGCATCCACACATAATGGTTCCGTTACGTATTTATCAACAAAATGAAGAAGAGGAAATACTTCTACCGGATGTTATGATTTTTTTTTTGAAAACACTTGCTTACATGAAACTGTATTTGCGACCTACAGTGCCACACACTAATAACATACTGCTCCGTACTTCAAACTCCAGTCACATCGCTTTACAGCACAGAATTAAAGTTATGTTACGCTGATGCTTGTAAAGTGGCAATAGAAATGACACATCACATTCAACTCGCTTTACAGCTCATGAATTATTGCATATTGTACCCATATCTAGTTGTATCAATTAAGAAAAAATCCATGGAAAAAATCCATCCTGAAATTAAAGTTATCATTCATATTAATATAGAAACAGCACAGTGTTCATGGAATTTTCTCATCTCTCACTGAAGAAGCCATTAACATCCCCCATGCTGTGAAACGTATCACCATAACAAGAACTGCCCATTTCCCCTGTGCTTTAGCATATTGTTTAAATTCTAACTACAGCTCTTCAGAGTTGTTACATGCCCCTTCAGCTGAATGATCACTAGCAACTTGCAGGGAGAACTCCAAAGTGTATCAAGAGGCCGAGTACATCATCTCCAGAAACTCTCAAACCTTAGCTTGTTTGACCGACCACAGCCTCAGGTCCAGGCACTGAATTCTGTCGTCCCAACACGCCAGTGAATAACAGAGCACTACCTTCAAGGATGCTCCTCTATTTTTTTTTTCTTTTCCTTTTAATAATTTACCTGACACTGCCTTCTTTCTGCAATCGCTCAGAGGAGTGTTTTATTACATGTTAAAAGACAAGATATGTATTGAAAGTAGCAATTTTATTTGAGTTAAAATTATTTACAAAAACCCAAAGACATACTTCATGAAACTGGTACAAACTATTTTTCCTGCCGTTGGCTTTTGCTCCAAAGATCACAGCTGAGAAATACTGTATAAAATAAAAATAGGATTGGATTCAGAAAAGTACTCTACTGTTCTAATTTCCAATTGAGAGTATTTACACAAATATTTACAATGGAAAAAAAGTTACTTTAAAACTTTAATTTGCAAGTTGGCCTCAAGTACCCTTTAATGCAGAGTTATTTGAGGGTCTAACACACAAAAACGCACTGCAGTTCACAGGGTGATTTCTCCCCCCACCCTCAAAAAAAAAAAACCCAAACCTGCATTTGTCAGTGCTTGACAATTAGTTACATTTAAAAAAAACTGTTAAACACTGAGGTAAATCAATTCCCAAACAATTACCAGTGTAACAAAGAAAGGTAGTTGTCCCTGCTTTCCCCATCATTACATCTGCATTTTATTTTTTCTTGCCATCTCTCCACAGAAAACTATATAAGCAATTTGAAATCCCATTATAAGCGAAAATCTCTGAAATCAGAAAACTAGATGGGCAAAATAATCAATAATTTCCTCCTGATGTAGATCATTTACATACAGCTTCTCTCTCTCTCTCAAGACTGAGGGGTTTTTTAAACAAAGGGGAATACAACCTCAAAAACTTTTCTAAGTTACACTGATACACTAAGTTTTAGAAGGTGATGAGAGAAAACGCAAAAAAGTATGACCAACATAGGATTTTTGCCGCTAATCAGTTACTTCCTTACAGAATTCCCAACAATCTGCATTATCAAAAATAGGAAGACATAGAAGGCAGCCACTGTATGTAAAAAACTTACAGCTGGCACTGATACAAAAGCACGAGTTCTTAACTTTATACACGGAGATAACACAAGATCTAATAGCAGGTTAGATTTCCTGTTATTTCCCCCTCATTATACATAGAACTAATATTTTTATGGCTTCAAGTTTTACAAATTCAATGGAATAACATGATGTAACTACCTATACAGGTATTTAAAAATGTTGATGAAGCAGATCTCAAACAGTCTGCAAATATTCAAGACCAGCTTAATAAAAATAATTACCAATTCTGTTGGTCTGAGTAACGAGTGCAAGAAAAAAACTGTTAAAAAGAGTCATGTATTTTCTGGGATTCTTTGTTCCATTTAAGTCTTCAAACACAATGCTTTGCTGTGAACTAGACCTCAGACTGAACAAAATCTTAGCTATATCAGCAATTTAAGGCTTTGAGTTGTATGCAGTTAAACTTTGTCATACTACAGAAGAATGAAATAGAAAGATTATGTCAGCTGGAAACATTAATCCCCATTGGTGTTTTAGCTTCTTTAAAATTCTTCCCCCTAAAACATCCAAATTCTTTGTATTGAGCATTATAAAATACATCTTGAGTGCTTCCTTGAAACAAATTAAAACAGCATTTCAAAGTTTTTGCTTATCAGAAGTGTAAACTACCCTGGGATTGAATATATTTTCTAAAATTTTTTTTCCTTTCTTTTTTTAAACAGGGCACAACTTTTTACAGTTACTAGTTCTTTTGTGGATAATATACCCTCAAATGGCTTTGTGTGTTTATGGGTTTGCATGCTTCTTGGAACTACAAAGTGTTACGGTCTATCAGTTTACAGTACATGGGCCATGACAGTTTTCGAACTGAGAAATAGTTCAACAACCTAATTTCAATCAAAACAGTATAAAAAATAAACTATCCAATCCTTGCCTCTTTGGATTCCAACAAATTTTAAATATAGACAGTAGTTAAAATCACAAAAGTATTTAAAAATTTATATTTTATGATTTTGGAATAATCTAGTAATAGAAAAGCAAGAGCAAATTAAACTCAAATAGGAGCGGTGCTGCTGTCCAGAACTTCTTTATTAGAACATTTGTTTGATACCTCAGTAGCTAAGCTGCCTTTGCACCTGGCTGGCACGAAACAGTGGCTCAACAGTAAACAGCAGTTGCACTATCAGCAGCAAGTTTTTCCCCTTGAAACTTGTCACGAACAAAGCAAGAATAAAAGATAGGGAGGGTAAACCCTGCCAAAAAATATTTAAATACTGCACTGCATCATAAACAGCATGGTTTCTTTATTTAGTTTCCTCAGAACCTTTTTCCCCTCATTTTTGATACTTGCAGATTGATGTAGTAACTGTCTTTTAGAAAATGCTGAATGCATGGTTAAGAGACCAGGTAGCCTTAAAAATCCGAACACGAATGACACAGATGAATGCTCTTGGTATATCCCTTCAAGGACTTCTTTCATGACGACTTCTTTTGTCTAAGGGTAGCTCCAGCATTAGAGTGCCTGCAGCGGAAGTTAAGTATCTAGCAGTGTTCCAAGTATTCAATCACCCTAGAGATAGATTTCTGGCCTGTTGTTCCAACAGCACACTGCAAAATGTAATAGAAAACAGAAGTAACAAACAAGCATTTGTAATACCTCTTTAAAACATTGGAGAGCTATGCTCATTTCAGAATTTTAGTATTTAGAATTACATATCGGTAAAAGCAATTAGGTTCAGGCAGAGGATTCAAAAATATTTTCCTGACCAGTCACAATCAAATGGAATGAAAGTAGTTTCATTCCATTTACTACCAAAAAAGTGACAGACAACTGGGTCTCGGGTATTTAATAACGGACAAATCAGGACGTGCTCTTCTAAAGACACAACTGAAAAATGTTAAATGAGTCTAAAAATGTATGGACTATTAACAGAAAACACAGTTACAAAAATATCTACATACATCAATTTGAAATATATATATATATATTACTTACAGTAAGATTCATAAAACTGAGAAATTTTTTGAGCATTTCAGTCATTATCGAGAAGTCTCCTTCAGGTAAGTACTCCCTCACAGTAGTCACATTGATCTAAGAAGTAAAACAATCTATTGTCATTTGGGAAATATTTTTCTGACACAGAACTATGTTACTCTGCATATAAGATGCAATAAGACAAGTATATTCGTAGCATTATTAAGATGGCTTTTGCTGTCACCTCTGTGATTTAAGTCTCTCTTAAGCAACACTCAACAAATCTGGTGTTTATCAGAAAACCAGGAAACGATTGCTAAAATCTTTTTTTATTGCTGTTTTTTTCTTTTTTCATTACAGATTATTACTACCACCAGACCTCCCCAGTACCTACAAGATTATCAAGAACTAAAAGCCCAACCAAATTCCTCTCCTGACATGGTGACAATCTCCGTTTATAATTGCCAAGGGTTGAGAATTATTGAACTTACTCTCAGTATCACTCCAAACACTAACGCTGCAAGGAAGCTAGTCACTCAAAAGGTATAGAGCAGCACGTTAAAGACCATTTCTGCCATCATGGTAAACTTAGAGAAGCCTGGAGGCTGGTCTGAACCTCATTTTCACTGGAGCATGTATTTGACAGGAGAGTTTATGAACTTGTTGGCAGTTAGTTCCATATTTTTAACTTCAGCTTTCTATTATGAATTTCCAATCTGAGGCAATCGTGTTTAACCAACATGGAAATATACCATTTCATGTAATTTCAATGCAGGAAAAAATAAAACAGACTGATAAAAAATAATAAACAAGTCTGATGTTAACTCGCGTATTGAAACTACTGAAAAATAAAGCAAACTTCTATAATTATAGAACAGGCGAGCCAATTTGCCTTTGCCTCTCCAAAGTTCATTTGTGGGCTAAGACTAATGGCAAAGGGGAGAGAGTCGGAACACGTTAAATATTCAATTCCAGCTTTTGTTTTGGTAAACACACCGAAGTTCAGAAAATTTGTTTTGGATAGAATACCTCTGGCAACTTTCCACAGAGCTTCATCAATGCACTAGCTCACACTGAACGCTAACTTAATAAACCCATTTCAATACTGCGAATTATTACTTCATGAAAAATTGTATTGGACTTAAGGGCAAGTTATTGACTTATCCCCTTACTGGACTCTCTTGGCAGAGACAGCCTAGAAGCAATGCTGTGTATGAGGCCACAATGCAGTCTTCCATGTGCTTCCCCGCATGCTGAAGAGCTGTAAAGAGAGACAACCGAGTGTATTGTATTCTCTAAGCAGCTGGTATCTTTTACTGCTTGAAATACAATCTTTCGTTATCACTTTTCAGAATTTTTTTCTTAAACAAAACAAGCTTTTGGACTCAAGACTTCAGAGGCAAGAATCAGACAAACTCCCTCCTTAATAACTCAGCAGCACATTCTTGAACAGAAAAACGTTGTTCATTCACTTTCAATTCATTACATTGTATAGTATTTTATTAATTGTCATTTCGATGTGCAAACTGCGTGCTTAAGACACCAAAATCCATATATAAATGTTTCATGTGATACTACAAGCCAGTAAGACTTTCATCAAAAGAAGTTTATTGTATTAAGGATAACAGATGCAGCACTTTCTGCTCATGACTCAGCATTTTTTGGCAAACCACACATAGCTGCAGGCACCAGCTGACAGAGCTACAAAGAGGAGGAAGGATATAAAGCAAGGTTGGAGAAAGTAATATACAGCACCTACTGTTAGAAGGTTAAACGAGAAAGACTGATGTTTCTGACCTGATACATTTTCCAGAGACAAATTACATAATTCAGCTTAGGGATACTCAAATTCCTGGAACAAACTACCAAAGATGCAGCACATCAAGGCATTATACAGGCACCTGAGATAACACCGACGGAGAGAGAACTCATACGCAAAGAAGATGGGGACAGAAGAAGCATATGTGCAAACAGGGAGGGGAAAAAGACAAACCCTGCAGGTAGCATGAAACAACAATGGGTCATGATACCCTGGAAAACAAAATTAAGGCACGTAACTTTCAAGGACTGTTTCAGTAGAACAAGATATGGGCCTGAAAGTTCTCCGTTCCGTATTTCTTACACACAACGTCCCTAAAAAGGTTTGGGTTTGTTTTTTTTTGGTTTTGGGTTTTTTTTTTTTATTTTTTTTTAAATAAATTTTTAAAGGAACTGACAGAAGGTACTACTAAGAAAATAAAAAGAAGCATAACTTCCTCTACTTCTCACGCTTCAGCTCGGAACTGTTCCTACTTATGATCTGTAACAGTTTCACCTGGGGGATATGCTGAGGGTATCTGAGCCCAAGAGACTGCATGTAGACACGAAGCAGAGGACAAGGTGGGAATTTACACAATCACAGAGCTCTTTGCCTTTTCTGAGCTCATCACAACCAGACAACGCACCTTTATTAAGATCAAGTTCTTCATCATCTTCTTCCTTCTTATCTTTCTCTTCAGTACTATCTGACTTTTCTGTGGAGACCCACTGTATCTCCCCACTTGTCTCTTGCCATTCCCCACTCTTATCATGCTGAGCAGTAGGAGCTTCTTTAATCAATTCGTCCGTCTGGCTCTCGGCCAGCTGTGCCGCTCGCTCGCGCTCAAGAAATAGCTAATGGGGAAAAATTCAGGAGAATTTTGACTATAAATTAAACCCTAAACACACTGAATTAATACTTGGAAGTTTATTTCCCCTTCACAATTCACCCCTTAATACAGTTAGCCTTCACCACTTTCCTTAACCTTTTCTTCTTCAAAGGAAAATGTAATTTACCCCAACACTAACGCCGTGCTCTACAGGAAAGGCCCCGCTCTCTCCCCAGTGTTGAGCCAGTTGGCAGGCTCCTCTTGGGCATCGTCAATGTTTAATCATTTTCTTTGAGACACAGCTTGAAGAGTAAAAGTTGCCATATTTTCCTGTCTGTTTGTTCTCTACCAATCCTCATTTTCTTTCCGTGCTAGATATCCCCTCTTTGCTCTTTTAGCTTTTCCCTTGATATGTAAAAAGCAAAAAATTTTAGAGTAATTTAAAATGACTTATCAAGGATGCAACTGAACCAGTAATCTAATATTGTGTACTTATATCTTGTGAATTATTTCCCAAATGATACCACCCCCAGTTCTAACACACAGCTCTGCAAACTAGTATTTAAGATATTTATTATTTTTTTTAGTGTTATTTTGTCTGCTGCTGGATAGTTATTTCACAGAGTTAAATAGAACAACTGCTAGAAGTGTCCATAAAATTCTCTCAATTGAAATAAAAACGTTCTACTTCAAAATCCTTTCGATCCTTTTATTTCAGTTTGCATGGTGGAACTCGTTGACCAAAATTATTGGTGGATTTCTTTTTTTAACAAGCTGGTCAATACAACATTTAAGAATGCTGTTTCACATCCATATTCATTACATCCATATTTTACTGCTTTTAAAAAAAAAAAAACATGCATTTTAAGTTGCAAACTGCCACAAAGGTAGTACTTTGAAGAAAAAAAAATGGAAGCAAAGTATGCAAGACAAAAGTAGCCTACAATTTTTACAGCTGGTTTAAAACAAAATTCTAAGTAAACCATTCAGGAACAAGAAAACTAGAAATAAACTGCACAGGAACAAGAAAGCTTTATGGAGCATCAGAGCAGCCTTTGGATGCCTGTAATAATGACACCACTGTCTCTTACCAGGAAAGCTGTTTCTGTAATGGACACTGAGAAAGTCAAAGTTGTGAGCAGCGCCCCTCTTCCCCCACTATGCTGTATCACTCAAAATACTGAACACAAAAAAAAATTTGACAAATCTTCATTTCTGAGTTCTCCCTTCCCCCTTGACAGGCTGAGAATGAGCAATGGTACCTATTACAGGAAAAACACATTTCTTACCTGCACTAAAGCCTGAACAGCATCAATCTGTCCAGTCATCTTTAGGCTATCATCTCCCTCTCCCGTACAGAATGAGTCAAAAGAACATGATGTTTCCATATTGACAAGACAGTGCCTATTCCGAGCACTGTATTCTACTAGATTGATCAACAGACCCAATCCCTGCAAGAATCGGAGAGTCAAAGAGGATTATGCACATTAAAAAAGAATAATTGAGCAAAAAATATCTATACAGATAGATGTCTTCTTTAGGCCTTATCTTTTTGAGGATACGTAACTTCCTATCACACCTTTATGAAACAGTTTGATAGGCAGAGGCACCAGGATTTAAAGACTTAGGAGGCAAGATAGAACCTGTATGCAGAAATCTGTTTTTCCAATTCCAAACACGAAAACATTTTTAAAGATGAGATTTCATTTACAGATTAGGGATTCAGGTGTCCAACCTTCAGCTTATATTCTTAAAAAGACCCTTCACACACACAATTTCACTGCTGCTATTTAGGCCACACAGACCCATTTTACATAACCTGAGGTAAATCTGCCAAAGTCTTTATCTCAAACAATAAAATACACCATATTTCTGAAGTTGAAAAGACATTTGAAACTATATAATTCAGACTTATTTAGCCTAATCTCTTTGTTCATCTAGCAGTGCACTTTTTCCCTCCAAACACAGGGAAAGTGGTTAGAGCTCAAAACCACCAAACCCTTAGAGAAACCTTAAGTACCTCACTAAGTATACACATGAAAGTATATACAATGAAAACTGTAGAGGCTGCTCCTTAATTTGGAATCAGAGGAGTTACACGCACAAGAAGGGGGCAAATCACTTTATGTAACAAACACAATAGCTTACCAGCACCCGAATATCAAATCTCTGTTCTTGAGGTAGGAACTTTGGAACCTGAAGCACACAATTCATCGCTGTGCCGATCAGACCATCTTGTTCACCTGTTTTTGTACTACCCCATTCTGTAAACAAAAAGAGTTTAGAGCCTCAGTTTTGAAAATACTAATTTTCATAATAGTAAGCGGATTGAGAAAAACCTTTTGGCCCTAAAGACAAACGGGACTCTCTTAGCCAAAGCACGCATCCAAACACTTGCAACTACTTGCCCAATTTGCAAAACCAAATTACTGATAACCGTAAAGCAAGCATCTACCATACATATCTCCTTTACTGTATTGCACATGGAAAACCACAATCGGTATTAGAAAAGGGTTTACGTTATTTGATGCTTTAACACAGAACACGCAACATTTTCTTTTTTGTTTTACCATTATCATTTGTTAGGTTGAGCAAGACACCAATGATGGCCCTCATGCAGTCTTCCACTGCTTTACCCACGTGGTTAGTTACATTCTGGTGAGGCAGAGGCTTATTGTCTGGTAAACAGATACTGTCTTCAGCACGATTATATCGCTGGATTAACTCTTCACAATGCTGCAGTGCCCTGCAGGGAGAAGATGCAGAACAACGTTACCTCGACAACATACAGGACTTTACATCCTTATACTCATTTCACCAGAAAAAACCCCCTCAAACACAGAGCTTATGCAGAATTTTCCTGATGCCCAGATGCCAGGTCTGTGGGGAGAGATAATGAACTTATCACCTATAAAATCTTTTATGAGCTCAACTGAAATTGTTAAAACAAAAACTGGGAAAGCTTTGTGGCTTAGAGCTTTAACAGCTTGAGATTTCCAGAGCAAAAGTTAATTTTTCTTTTCAACTTCATCACATGGTCATCTTAACCAAAGATACCTCCTCTCCCTACAAACCCAGCCTCTCATGTCCTCTGACCGCCAAGGCACAACATTATTCTGACAGTGTTAGCTAAATGTTCTCCTGTTCTGTCCTCAGAGCTATTTGCATTCTGTAAGAAATAAATGACATGTAACTTCCTAGCAGTAAAATCTTGATCTCATAACACTACTGGACCACACGGTTCTACTGCATGACATTAGCTTGCTGTTAAACCAACAACACTGATTCCAATTACAACCAGAACTAAAAATGTCAAACACACATATTGGTCTAAATAGCATAGTAAACTGTGTGGGATTTTTTAAAAAATTTAAATAAATACTCAAAATATCTAACCTACAACCACGAAACTATGTTTCCAATGAGGTCTGCAGAGTCAAATTTTCAGCTTAATTTGTTCTCTTATGAAGAGCAGTACAAGAGGGATGCAATCTCTGCCAGTCAACTGTGACCTCACCTAGATTGATAAGTGTTTGTACAACCATTTCCGCCAGGGAGAACAGCTAAGAACAGAATTTCACTACTCTATAATTCTTAGTTACACTGTCGATTCTGTTATGCTCCATTTCAGTAAACACTTAAGCATAATGAAAACAGAATAAATAGATGTAGCGTCCCAAGTGGCCTCTTCTGTGTTCCTATTAACTTGGTACAGAAGTTGAATCTGGTTTGCAGCTTCTACAGAACCAACAACAACAGCAGCACTACACATTGGTAGCACTCAGGTTGTTACCCACACCCTCACCCAAATTAACTTTAGCGTTACTTAATGAAAATCAACAGTGGAAAGCATGGGTTCCACCCCACCCCAGAATCTTACAGTATAACAAATTCATTTTTTGGTCTATCATATGCAGTGCTCTGCAAAAATGTCTTTTTGTCACAACTTACTTAGCTGATGAGACTATGAGTTGCGAGTCTTTGTATGCTATCAGATAGCTCTGATTTTCTGGATTATGCACCGTTACCTGAAAACGGGAGGAGAAAGTAATATTAAAAATGGGACTTTTTTTTCCTTGAAAGAGAAGCATTCCCTCCCACTATCACCCCACCTTATTTAGTTTCACGTTTCTTGACTATTATCCAGCATAAACTTCACTTATCATTGTCCAGTATTTCCTTGGGAGTTTTCACCTTGTAATTAAGCACACAAAATTGTGGCACTGAAAATAAGACCATCTGCCCTGATACAGTAAGTACAGAAACTGTGTGGCACAATGTTCTGCCACAGTAGAGCCCTAAATCTATATCCTGGGACTACAGTGTCCCAAGTACGTATGTTAATGTGCGTATGTAAACATATATAAACATATAACACAGAATACAATTATACACATAATGTTATTTTTAGGGCTTGACATCAGCTCCACTTCTGAGCAGTTATTATGCATCCAACCATAAAAATCAAGTTTTTCCTTTGACTCCCTTGACTGAAATTCAGAATAAATTTTCAGAAACTGTAAAAGTTCTTCTCTTAAATTTGCATAATTTGGTATGTTGATTTTTGTAGTCTCTCCCAAGTTCCTAAGAATCGTACTACATCACGAACCACCCTTAAGTTCAAATTTGAGTATTTTACCGCTAAACAAGGCTCTTCTATTGTTGTTTGGCAATTCCATCTATCAAATTTAAAAGCAGAAATTGGATCTGACAAGTTTTCTCTCACTGTTCAGAAGGCAGGTAAAGAGCTAGGTGCCATTAATTTTTAAGTAGGCACCCTGAATTAGTACTTCAGCAGTTGTTCATATTTCTCAGTTTTTACCTTATTTTTACACTATCTTTGAGTCTGTCCTTCTATTTTAGTGAAGAAAACCAAGTTCCTGCTGTAGCTATTTGCCCTCTGACTTGGGTTTAAGGTGTTCATTAACATTTGCAGACATGTATTCTGAACCTGAAAGTCACTTTCTGATGCATGGAGATGCACTGCTGAAACATCACAACATTCTTCTGCTCGCTTACCGTATCACAACAGAAAAACAGTAACGCTTGTAACAACTATGAAACTCAGTAAAAGGCGGCACTGCAGAGAAGCATATGCTCACAATTCTTGTCAGCTAAGCTCTACAAAAGTACCATGTGTTTTAATTCTGTGCAAATTTCTCATCAAAAAATATTTACCATCTCAATATACGCGCTCAACTGATTACAGGACTCGTTTGACTTAGGGCAGTTTTCTCTTTCAGCGCTTAGCCAGCTGGTGTTTGAAAGTAGCAATTCTTAAAATATACATCTATTTATTGCTTCTAACAAAATACTGCTTTCTATACTGATCCGTCACTACAAGATGCACACTAGAGAGTCAAACTCATGCCTTGAAAACACCATTCATGAACAGCACCTTTTGTAGAAACTTAAAAAAAGCATCACGCTACATTCAAGTTATTCTTATAAAAAATAAACTTGCAATGTTGTACATACAGAACTGTAACTGACATTTTCAAACAAACATTCCAGGAACACTGATAAACAACAGAAAGTTAGTATCATGTATAAAAAATAATCAACATTATAGTGTTATTATGTAACTACATATCAAAAGAATGTAACACTGAAAAAGTCTGCGTGAGAAAAAAGTGGTTTTCAGAAATGCAATGTATCCGCTCATACTCACACTTTCTAAGACCCGTAAACATCTTTCTGCACCCCATAATGAAGCAACCAATTTCTCTTCATTTTCATCGCTGCTTAGGTGATCCACACATTCTTTAACTAAACAACAAAAAGAAGTTGGTTTCCACTATCAGTAAGAGGTCTTCAAAAGCCAAGTGTACATACTAACTAGCTACTCAGAGAGTTGCTATCAACCTTGTTTTACACTGCACAAAACTGTAATACTAGGAAACAATCACGAAGACATGATGAGTTTTACAAAGTTTTTCATTTCTCCAAGTAAATTTAAAAAACCCACTCTCACAATTTTGGCTTTACAAGTCTGTGATAGCTAATTTGTGGCAACAATCTGTGTATTTTATTTCTACTGACAATAAAGAGGCTGTACAGCACATGACCACATTTCTTAACAGTAATGCACTGTTTTGTAGAATAGAAAAAAAACACCCAGCACACATACTCTCCCCACACTTTAGAAGTCTGAAACCGCATGCAAGTTGAACGCTTTCATCTCTTTAATCCTTCCTTCATCCACCCGTCTGCTTACTTAAGACCAAGCTTTATTCAACTCATGAATTCATTTTAGAAATGTCCCTTTTCCTTTTCTTATCTGTGAAATGCTGATCCAAAAAACCTATCCAAGACAGATCTTAAAAAACCTAAGGAAACAAAACCCCCACCATTTCTTCTGGAAGGGCTGACTTCCTCTAGGGTATTTAGTTAAAAAGTATCAGGCCTGAAAATAATTCTAGAAGACTGTAAAGGAGGTTTTACTCTAGAATAAGTGTGCTGCACAGAGATGTGTAACACAGTAATCTGTATTCTGTCTAAGTTTAAGCAACTTCCAGTCACACACATTACATGCAACCCTATACACATTCTGTTTAACCTTAAAACTACTTTCAAAGTGTCCCACACGTGACAGTCACTAATATTTCCCAGTGACTTGATATCGAATTGCGTATTTTTAACACTGCTGAGAAAAATACATCATGTTTCTATTTTTAACCACAGAAAACGAACGTTAAGAAAAGCAAACATCTCAGAAAGATTCACTAGTTTTTCACACCGCCAAAGCAGCACTGCCAACATACCTTTATCTACAATATGATCAAGACCACCTAGGAGTCGCAGTTCTTCTTTAAACCAGTCCCCAGCTCGTTTTGAGGTGAGAGACAGTAGCGTCTCCATTGCCAAATGCCCGGTCTGAAAGAGATAGGTTCCAGAATTAGTGAAATCATCATACACAGCTGTAGCCAATATATCAAATCATACAAATACACGTCACAGAAAAACCATAAAAACAAAGTTACAGGTTCCCAGTCGAAAAACCACCAGAGGGAGCAAGAACAGATTGAAAAACGTGTATCTTAAAAAAGTGACTTTGCACTGATAAAAAGGTACTTTTGCATTTTCAATAACTTAGGAAATCTAAGCAGGCTCCTTTCGATCTGTTTCTCTTGTTATCAAAGGAAACAAGTGGAGGAAGGAAACAGACAAATCAGTCAGGCAGGAAAAAACCCAAGAAAAGCCGCAGTGAACACTGCTTCTCTGTCTCCCAGATACACTGGCTCTGCTGCTTCTAGAATACATTTGATACTAATGGAGCTATTTTGTGGTTTTAGTTTTAAACTCACAGAAAATAGCAATTAAACTAAAACACCATAGAAAATTCTACTATATTTTCTGATTTATTTTTTTAGAAAAAGAGGAATACATATCAAAATTGAGCAACAGCAAATATAAGCGTACTCCCCATAAACAGAAGTTGAAAAGGTTTTCAGTGATTATTTTAGTCAATCCCCTGCAATGCTTTTAACCAAAACTAACACCATTTATAAAGTCAAGTCTATAGCTTACTTTTCCAAAGGCCTCTAATACAAGGCGAATGTTAATAATAAAATGTATACATACGTATAAATTTACACCTACACAAAAGCAACAGGTACAGACTTCCGTAACACCTTGAAAACACACAGGTAAATCCAGACTACTGTAAGATTAATAGTTTCATACACAGTACATAAAGACAACAATGAAAGGTCAGAGAAAAAGCCGTAAGATCTCACGGAAGCCAAATTTAAGCACCCTCAAGTTATCTTCCCTCCCTGACACATTTGATTTGTAATGCTTCAAGGAGGGCTGTGCTTATTTCGGGCTATGCAGCATGTTCCAGGATACCCGTTCAAACCTCAGCATCTCCCGGGGATGACAGTACTCACCAGGCTTGAGTAAACACCCCGCTGTCTTGGAAAAGTAAGTTATAAATTGTATGAGACCCCCTCCCCCCAACAGCTTCAGCTGCTTTCCTTGTTTTCAAAATACTGATTTCCCAGGAGAAAAAGAGAGTTGAAGATAGTCCTGATAAAGAAGAGTTACCACCCAAAGGCAGTTATCCCCTTTTTTTAGGAGCAAGCTCTGCAGCACATGGTCATTGATAACTGTAGTTAGTAACAGCATTTCCCCAATGTAAATGGAAGTGTCCTTAGGTCATGACAGTGTTGTGGGGCCAACAGAACACAAGCAGCAGCAACTCTATGCTACGCCATTCCTCCCTGGTCAGCCGCATCTCAGTCCCCCATCACCGAGGAAACAGACAAAGCTGCAATTAATGCTGCAACTGTTTCACCACCTGGGAAACTGCTAACAACCTGTAATCACCAACAGCCACTCATCAAGTCTTCCCACAGGAGGGAAACTAAACACACTTGGTTACAGAGTGTTCTCATCTGATCACTGGGAGAAACAAGATCCAAAATGTCATACTTTAAAAAATTCCAAGTTAAATACATAACGCTAAAGGAGATGAGGATATCTTAAGCGATGGATGGAGAACTTCCCTTCTGAAGCCAACCAAACGAGACAGCATTCTGCAGGAGGAGGGGAAAGAGCCTGAAGACAGCAGTTTGACAGATCCTTAGCACTCTGAACCTTCCCCATCCTCTTCAGATGATTCCTTTCACTTTTATGGATTGAGCTTGAAAACATCCTAACACGGATATTTGCAACCATGCATAACCTAAACCAGATTGATAGAAGCTGATTAAAAACTCTCCTTAGAGATCTTAAGTGTTACGAAAGATTTAGTTAACTTTCTAAATACCTTCACCATGAAAGCTCAAAGGACACACAATATTTAAAATACGGTGCCTAGTTTTCTGCCAAAGGGCAACAAGACTTTAAAAACCTCCAGGAGGAGATAATTTGATACTGGGTATAACAATGCTATTTTCTTTTTTTATTATTATTTAAGTAAAATCAATCAAACCTTGTAACCCTTTTGCTTTTGAGGAAAGTAACCCATTCTATCCAATTTTTATGTCAACAACTATGAAATTCTAACACCAAAGTTTCAAAACATCATTCCCTTAAGCTTTCAGCCTTATGCTGAGAGCAAAAAACCAGAATAACCTCTTTCACCAAGTGAAAAGAGAAGTCACTTCTGAAGGTTTTTGTTATGACACAACAGAGAGAGGAGCCAGGTGCAAGCATCAGCTAGAGGGCTATGCTGACTGACAAGCAAGTGCCATTTGCTAACATGAAGGCTAAGTTATTCAGGTTTTATCTTCTTCTAAGCCAGCAAAAAAACCCGTGGAACAAATTCAACCCACACAGAACTCCTTTTCAGTTTCTGAGTTTACATTTTTAACATTCATAGCAGTCTAGAAAACAGAACCCTTTGAATACTTGTTTGAGTACTCAGAAATTAGTCCAATCTAACTTTTAGATAGTCACACAAACAACATCGTCTGTGGAGAGAGACGGGCAGCATTGATCATCCTCATTTGATCTGTGTAAGATTCAAAAAACCTAAGGTGTAACTGGTTAGGCACAAACTGGAGTTGTCAAAACATCTGCTGCAATCCTTCTGTTTCTCAGTGGATACATCCGAGTCTGAAAAAGCACAGATCTTTTCTTTACCCCCAGAAGATTTGCATTTTTGTTAGCATTTTCTGCCTGTCATCTGGTACAAAACAGAGATTATTTAGTATGTCTCATGACAGAGATCTATGTGAAAGCAACTTTATGTTCTACGTATGAAGTTCGTTATTGTCTCAACTTATCATTGCTACTATCATAAATTGGAAGAGAATCTAATCATCTCATTTGGCTTGCATAAATTTTCTGAAGACTATACAGTCTCTGCTACTAGATGGTGCAGCTGGGAGGGAACCAGTTTCCATCTGTGAGGTACTACAATATTCAACACATTTAAAACAACAGCTCAACATAATTTTGAGAAATAGAGATGCCTCAGGAAAAAAAAAAGCTGAAACTGATGGCCTGTGATAATATTACTCTTTACTGATAGACAACTTCCGCGCAAGACAGAGTCCCTTTTAACACATCCTCTCCCTTTAAGACCCGTGCCTAAGAAAACACAAGAACAAAATTACAGTTCATAAAAAACCATCAGGCTAGCTCAGATTATGAATATGAGGAAAGCTCAAATAGGAGACCGTGTGGCTGGATGCTTTAGCAATGAGGAACCTGTACCAGCTGTTCCATACTTAATAAAGGGGGCTGTCTTACATTTCATAGTGCAAAAGATATCCTGGCACTGACAGACTGTGAGCTACATGAGCTGCCTTCAGCGCCAAAACAGCACTGAAACAAGACACTGATTATACCAACTCCTAGCTGATCACCACCTCAAGAACAAATTTCATTCTGTGTTAGTATCTTCAGATTGTATCACGTGAATTCACAGAGTAAGCTGAATGGGGAGAAAATCTCAAGTTCATTCTTCCTTTGTAGATTTCAAAGGCCAGAAAATTAACACAAGCCCCCTACCTGCATGTTTCATAGGTTTGTAGGAAACAAGCTCAAAAACAGAACTCTGAAACAATTCTCCTTTGTCATCAAAAACTGATTAACCAAGGTTCAGAATTACATCATCAATATTACCTTCCTCCTCCAATATTCAGCTCTTTCTACTGCTACATAATACCGACTTTTCATACCAACACAGCCATCTGTTCTGTAGCTAGATTCTGGGGAAAAAAACACCACAAAACCTCTCTGCGCCAACTAAAAAGTCACTAAAACAACAAAAGAAAATGCCAGCTCAACAAGGCATATCATCTTTTAATCTAACCTAAGATGGAATACGATCTTAACTGCAGATTACTGGCAGGTGTTGAAACTTGCAGAGATAAAGCTCTAAAAAGCTCACTTCATAAACAATAAATAACAAGCTTCTCATCAGGTGTAAGTATTACATGAAAAATAGCAAAAACCTAATAAGAATCTTTAAAAAATTAAAAGAATGTATTAGAAGGTGTTAAAAAAATTAAGATCGCACTAATATTTTACACTGAAATATGATGAAAGCAAAACCACATTATTAATTTTTGCCATCTATGACCACTCATCTAGTCAATCTGTCACCAGTTCTTTAAATACACCCTTTAAAAAAGGCTCGCAACTTACCCTTTATTTTTCAAGCTAGCTTGATGCTAGCATCAAACCATGGCCAAATTTATTTTTGAACAAAAACAGTTCACACTGTTGCAGCTGAAGACACACATTCATAAAAAACAAGTATGTCTGAGAAAGGAAGGAAAAAATTCATCCACATTTATGGTAATCAGAGCTGCCACAACACTTCGGGCAGAGAGAAATCAGTTTCTGTAGGACAGATTTATTTGGGTTTTTAATGGGAGAACCTGCACCACATTTTCAATTTAACACCCAATACTTTTATTCCCATGTAAGAACCACTATTGTTTGCGAAAGTATATACAAAATTTAGGCAAATAAACAAGGGTCAAAACACCTAAATGTGGTCTTTAAGCATGTGGTTATTTAAAGTGCTTGTTTTTACTTGCTACCTTTAACTAGCTACCCTTAGCAGGACCCAATGGTGAATTGGAGAGCTGAAGAACGTCGTAACTTTATCCTTCATACCTTTACATAAACTTCATACCAAGCGCCTTTTAGAAAGGAAATTTCAAATTTGAAGACGACAATACTTGCAGTACAGTCACATATACAAAGAAGGTAGACAAATGTCATAAGTCCTTAGCTGGTAGATAGGAGACAAAGGTGATGCTTACAAGTTTCATCTTATTAAGCATTCTACTACTGTCAAGCCTTTCAAATAAAAGCATGATACCCACCGTGATGTTTTCAAGATCAAGGTGTTTGTTGTGAACAGTTTCACACAGTCTCCGAATTTTTTCCTTAATTTTATTCATGTCTTTTTCATTCAGCAGCTTGGCAGAAGAAGCATCTTGTTCCAATTCCAAAAGCCGAATCATCAGATCTAGACTAGCTCTGTCTAAATCCATGTTCAAACGATCTCTGCTCAGAATGTACATTAGAGCTGCTGTACAAAGGGACAAATTCTTGCATTGGGAGAAGAAAGAAAAAAAGTGTTAGTTTTTAGTAATCATCTTAGGCAGACCTTTTACAATTTTTAACAAACAACCTAAAAAAACCCCAAAGCCTGACAAGTCCCAATCTACGCTAGCACTTGCTTGAGTACATACTGTTGTACACAGATTCCTGCTTAGCAAGTTACTAATGCGTTCTCCTAATCAATATAGCAGAGATATAAATCACTTAATATGTTTACAAAACCCTAGCAGAACAGCAGAGTTTTCTACTTTTAAGGAACTCAGTGCTGCAGACAGAATATGAAATGGTAACTCCAGTAGCACAGTTTTACAGAAGAGACAGATGGCAGGGGAACAAAATGAAAACACACAGGGTACATGGCAAGGTAGGTGAACATTCTGGTTCAACGGCATAAGCTGGTGACAGCACCAGAAAACACAGAGATCATGGGGACAGTGTTTGCATATGAAGGAAAAGGAAAAAAAAAGAGAGCGCCTGGTGACATACATTCCGATTCTGCCAAGCAGGTCTGTCAGTCAATACTTTACCAAACCTTTCCAATATAAACACATATAATTTCCAGAGGAATTCTGCTTTTTGGAAGTAGCCAGAGTATAAACCAGCTTTCCCCCTGCCCTGTTCCCATCAGTCCTTAACAACTAAATGTTACTATCTTAACCTTCCCTATCTTACACAGAATTGGTGTATATAAGGACCTCTTACTGGCTAAAGAATAATAAATCCTTCTTCAGGAAGGAATTAAATTTCATCTTCATGACGTGCCAGAGAAGCGAAGGCAGAAGGTGACTGTCAGGAGGGCCAAGTGACAGTTAAGCAATCAGCAAAGTTATCCATCTGGCAAGTACAGCACTGGCACCAAAGAGACCCACCTATCCAGATGAGCTCCATGTTACGGTAAAGAGGAGAAATGTTGATGGAGAACTGCGCTGCTCTGGGCACAAAACTTCCAGAAACCTTTGACGGTGTCTGGAGATAAAAAGCGCTGAGGGAGGTGTGGGGTATGTGTGTGCGTTACAGAGTTCAACTCTCAAGAGTCAACATGCTGCATGCATCTATTCCAATTTTTTCTGTATAAAGTAAATTAAAAATGGAGACAAACTAGTTCTGGGATGTGAATGTTCTACAGCTCAACAGGAAAGAGTGGAATTTATGTGTCATAGCAGATTAAGATCTTGTTTATAGTTCAGCCAACCACGAAAGCAATCATTAGCTGTTTCTGTTTATTTTAGAAACAAGTAATATTCATACCTGCTCATACTAAGCAGTATCAGCATTTCCAAAACAGGACTAGGCAGCTGACAATCTATCAAAAGCTATGTTAAAACCCCTTCCTGACTCAAGGAAATCCTCGGGTGAATAAAGACTTTAATCTAACTACCAAAGATGCATTTGGAATACTGAAGGAAGGAAGCAAGAGTTTCCAAACCTACATCTCCTTTCATTAATACAACCTTGAGACACAGGGTTGGTTAAAAAAACCAAACCAATCTTAGCTGTGAATATCACTACTGCAGCCTTGTCAGACGTAAGGCAGAAAGCCATCTACGCAGCTTGTCTACATAGACAGGGTATACATTGTTCTCCTTTGATTTCTATGAACTTTCTTCAACAAACAGTGCAATTTTATCATTTTAATTGCAGAAATTGTTTACACTGGATTTACTTGCAACTGGTTTAAACTGCAAGGAATTTCAGGAGCCTGGAAGAAGACTCTGTTCCTTTGGAATGGCAGTTATTAAAACAGGACATTGGAGCACATGCATTCCAGAGAAACCAAAGGTTACTCCACTAGCTACGGTTCATCCAATGTGGGACCCAATAAAGCAGTATCTATGAACAACTAGTTTCTAGTGACCAGCATTATCCAGGTGAGCTTCCTGGTTAAAAAAAAAAATGCTTAAGCCCCAAAGGAGTTTCTATCAACAAGAAAACATCCAGCAGTTAATAGAGGGAAATGGTGGAATTTATAATCCGGGCTGCCAATACTTAGGTATTTTAAAATGTAAGAGACTGCTCTTGGATCGCTACTCAGAAATGCTTTACAGATACTCCAAAGTCCGATAACGGCAATCACACTCATTTTGTAAGCCTCTGTACCAAGCCCTTGCCTATCCCAGGCTCCCTTCTTTGCAATCCAGCTGACTCCCTCTTACGCAGAGCGTAATGGTTCTCCCCCTGCATTAAACTCTGTCGACACTTGCCTTCAGACCTTCCACCCAGGTTTCAAGATACTTAGGAGGACTGCCAGAAAAGCAAAAAGGAGTGGAGCAGGAACGTGTAACAAGAACTAGATTCCTGCAACAGCTTAGATACAGAAGCCAGTGGGGCCGATAAGCCTCCAAATGCTGACATGCAACAGGAAAATAGTGATGTTGCCAAAGCAAGGATCTCAGATGTGAATGGTACTTAATAACGTAGGAGAAACCTGCTTCAGCTACATGCCAGTGATAGGGGTATTCTAGAATTCATTCTTCCTAGTCCCTGTAAGCTAGTTGGTTTATTCTTGACTATAACAACTCTACATTTTGCTCTGATCTTCTGTAAGTGATCGAAACATTTAACCACGTTGTCTGAAAGCTATCTTGTGCCCTACCATCCACAGAATTCCGAGCTGAGAATGGGAGAAATTATTAGTACAACTCATTTCTGATCAATATCCTAAAAAACCCAAACCAACCGAAGAACCCAATCAAACCCTCAAAATCCCACCCTTATGGATCGCAGTAGTGAAGCCGGTTTTTTGGGTGGGCTTTTTCTTCCCCTATTCTATTCCTCAAGATGCTTAAAACACTTTCTGCTTCCAAACAAATGTGGAGAGGAGGAAAAAAATAAAATAAACAGAATTTGCTGTAGACATAAATTTTATAGCGCATACAACTATGGAGTTGCACTCTATACTTCTACAGAATTCAGCAAAACATCCTAGTTGAACATACACTCCAGAAACGGGAGACCATTTACACCTACTCTCATCCTTGTCTTTCCTTGCTTGTTCTATTTATACTCCAGCTTGTGGGAACAGATGGTTATTTTCTAGGGTTCAGCACTACATTTAATGCACTTTTTTTAATTATTCACATGCTGAAGACATTAGAAAACCACGTTTCTGTGCTTAACTACTGACAGCTATAATGAAAACACAGTTTTTATTTTAAAAAATAATAATATTCCAAAACCTTTAGAGCATAGCTGAAGAGACAAAACCAGTTAAGAACTGAATCTGCAGCTTAAAGACAAGTCCACAAGAAAAATTTGGTGAAACAAGTCATTTTCATGTAAAATTTTGGGCCATAGCTCAATAAGATAACTGGTTATTTTGTTTTCCTAGCTGGTTAATAAAATGCCTCTGCAACTGCTATTTTGTATCCTTACGGAAATGTAAAAGTCCCCTACTTTGTGAGTCTGTTCCACTGTATCAGTACAAAGAGTGTAGTATACGCTCATACTGGTTTCCGTTAGTCATGTCACTGTGGAATTTTCCCATCTCCAAAATACTTTAAAGAAAACATTAACAAAATAATTGTATTTTTTTTCCCCCAGTCCTTATTAATCTTACATGGAGTTGAGCCATGCAAGCAAAGCCTAGTGTGATTTCTTATTCTTCGAGTTACTTTGCACTGAGATGTAGTGGAGAAATTTCTATTAATTTTGAACAAGTTAAAATTTTAGTGAAATAATTACTGAATGAAAAGGTAGTATATAAAGACAGCAAGCAAGCTTATGCAGAGAAGATCACTGCTGAAGCATATACTGTCAGTAGTTAGAGCCTGTATTTTAGCATTAACAGTAGTTTGATAGATCAGTGATTTTATAATACTGTATAACCTGTAACAAGAACGTACTGTAACTATATTAAAACATTAACTATCTCTTTTTTCCTGACAAAAGGCAGTGGTTCAAATATACTGAAAATAGCTAATATAATCAATGCTCTTTGTTACTGCAGACTAATAATAGCATGCAATTTCATTTTGAACCGTATGTGCTAGTTCTTTTGAAAATGAAGGAATAATGGTAACTGTTAAAAGACAGTCAAAAATACACTGAGCACGTTTGCACACTTTCCAAGGAACTGTAGCTGTCCTCTGCAGATCTCCTGCAACTCAGTGGTGGCAACTGTCCTAAATAGCATGACTACGCTTTATTTATTTCTAGTATCGCTTGGTGCTATTTTGACAGCTCACAAAATAATGAATGCATTGAACACGGTTCCTATGTGTTAAAGCTAGCCATTGCTAATTTTTAAGGGAGATGGAAAATAAGTTATTGTTCTAAATAGTTACTGAAAGCTCTACTGCTTTTCCCCCCACCCACAGTAAGATGTCAAATACAATCTCTTAAACGTCTAGCTCACTGGTTTCCTTCTGCACTGTATGTTGTTCTTCTAGAGCTATTAAATAAAAGTAACAAACCCGACTGGACATACGTACCTACAACTCACTTCATGTAACATTTCCTATGCTCAGCTTTTCTGACAATATCTCAAGGGATACCCTGCAGAGGCATGGTTTCCATCGCTGGAAAAAGAGTATCACTCCCAAGAAGCGTTTTCCATTACAGCTGAATTGGACTTGTAAATTGATAAGAAGGAAAACCCAAACTGCTTCAGTTTTTAACTCTCAGGTCATGTTACCGTAAGAAGTTAAAATATACCTTTCCTAGCTCTACCACAGAACACAGCACATACTCAGGGCATCCTACAACTGCAATTACAGCACTCCTGAAGGAGACAAGCACAGTACATGAAAAACACCCTGCAACAGCTACAGAAAAGGCGATAATTCACATACAAGCAAGTCTGAAGATGAGCACTCAGAATCATCTTTAAATATAAGAAGAAAGAATTCCTTGGAAATGCATTTTATTTGAAGGAAATTATAAATACAACAATAAAACTATTAAAACACCCCAAACCTTAGAGAAGATATAAAATAGCAAACCAAAGCACAGTCAGTATTTTTAAAAAGCTTAAATGATTTTTCAAAAGACTTTCCAAACCCAGAAGCACACAAACAGTGGAAGGGGAATTTGCCACTGGAATGCAGGTGCTCCTTTTTTTCATTTCACTACCAATTTCTAAAATGGCGCCACTGATCCCAGATGCACACTGTACTGGATGCTTGGCCTTGAATTACGCGTACACAAAATTCATACAAAGTAGACAGGTATCACCAAATGTGAATGTACCCATACCTGATGGTGTTGAGAATCATCCAGTGTTTTGAAAACCATGGCTACCATCCCATGTGCTCTCAGGTGCATTCGGAAGCTGGGCATGGCGCACTTTGTCGCCAAGCTGATTACACTAGAAAAAATTAACTCTGGATTAGAACAACCAAAATGAACACAATTACAAAAATGGCAGATAAATAAGTCTACTAAACGTGCTTGACCATACACCTCAGACTCCGACAAACTCCGTCAGGATGTTTCTTGTAAAATTTGCGTAAGGCAAACAACAGAGCAGCATTTTAGTCAACAGGGAAACAGAGCAGCATTTAATTCAACAGTTGCTTACCAGCACCAAACTATGTCTGCTTTATTTTAAGAATATGAAAGGGTACCCTGAACTTGCTTCTTTCAAACAGAAGTTGAAATAATTTCCAATAGTTAAACTGAAAGTAAAAAGTTTATGGATTAAGCATGAAGCTCTGATTTAGAGGCACAGGAGAGCATATTATGAATCACGGCATTATCAAAAATGTGAGCTTCCATCATTGCCTAACAGGTATCTAATTGACTGAATAGTCCCACTCATACCCGAAACTACTTTTACAAGAAAGAAAACATTTTTAATATTTACTGCCACATTTATGTTTGATGGAAACATCATAGATTTCAGGAAAAATACGACAAATATGTTAGTCTAATCAGTGATCAGTATAGCAGTTCTATTTTTAAAATGGAAGTCTTCCCCTAATTTTATTAGCAAGCTGTCTGCCATTTCTAGCTCAGCCCAACATAGACTATTAAAAATATATTGCTTTTAAATATGGAGCAATATGTGAGTGATACTGCAATCTAGTCTTCCATGACTACTGAGGAATCTTACTATAAAAGATTCATATGGTATGGCGTTTAAAGTACATGTGGTCTTTCTGTCTCCAATCACAACAGCACCAGTTAGAGCTTACCTACCAGTTTCTGATTCTTTTACGTCTATTCCTATCCTTACACATTGATTTCCTTTCGAAAAATACTTTTCTTTTAATTTGTTAACTGAAAGAAAAAATTTTTATGGTGTTTATAAAAGTTACATTCCATTATATAAATTTGGAAAGTAAAAAAGTCAGTTTAAGATCTTAGGAAGCTTGCCATACGAGCAAATTAAGTGTACACAATATGAAAACCACCCCTAAATTGTCATTATTGTATTGATTTATTCTTATCATAATGTACATACAAACTGGGCAACAGATTTCTTGTGTTTATACTCCAGCAACGATATGCGTTGCTAGTTTTTGAGGAACATTAAGAATAAATTTTTAAAATAGCTCTCTTCAAAGCATATAAAGCTTTCTCTCATCCACAGTGAAATCTCAAGTAAAGTGTCTCTGTGGATTCAAGTTTTTCCTTCTCTACATTTTGGTTTTGCTGAACAGAAAGGAAAATTTACAAGTATTTTAAAGAAGATTATTACACAGTTACAGATCATCATTCTAATTACTTTTATGTCAGGGAATGGAAACCAGTATTAAGGCACAAAACTTTTTCAAAGCGAGACCAACATTTTTGATGCTAACATTGCGATAATGTGTAACTTCGGTATTAAGAGTGCAATGAGTAGCTCAAGACACCTCAGGGAAGCTTCCAATTAATATTGAGCCCACAATACTCCCAGTGGATGCTAGCTGTGTTATTTGTCAACAGAAGAACAGGCGGTTGGAGTTGAACAGTGTCTCAACATTCCACTAGTTCTAGACTACAGCCAGCAAACTTTCCAGTCTTAGGCATTTTATTTTAGAATTGAATTTTGCATTAAAAACCAGAGCAAACATTGCACATAGGATTGCACTAAACAGAGGAAAGTTACCAGAAAATACTTTTTTAATTTACAGCAAGGAAAACAAGTGTGTTGAAGATGTCTCTTACTGTACAGTTTTCTATTTCACCTTCCCAGTCAGAATCCTTTTGATTATTCACAATATATCATCTTGATGACTGTTTTAAATTTTTTTTCCTGCTAGCAGAAGTGCCAGGTAACTACTCAACCAACATTTTAAAGCATGATCACTTCATTGATGAATACTTCTTTAATTCAACATCGCTTTTAAAAGTTCAATGTTTGACATTAAGATATCTTACCTAAGGCAACGTGTGTTTAGGGGCTGATTGCTCTTCAATCCACTTAGCAAGTACTCAATATCATCTGTGAACTCTTGATTTTCACCAAATTCCACTACATCATTGAAGTGCTTTACATGCTGAACAACAGTGTATAACTGGAAGAGACAAATATTTTGACCTAGGTAAGTTGCCCTTGGGATTGATTATAACTTTAACAGGTACAGTTCAAAATCTATTCAGTTTTGGGTGCAAGGAAACACTAAGAAGTTAATGAAGGCCATTCAACTACTTGGATAAAAATATTATCTTTAATAGGAAAGCCAAATTTCATTTTGACACTGTTCCTTCAGTACTTAGGATTACCAATAATTCTTTATCTTAAAAATTTGTTAAGAATACTTACTTCTTTGTCTTCTTTCCTACATTTCAATGCAGTTACTATCTCTTGATAGGGCTGAGTAGGTATTGTCACAGTTTTTATCACTTTGGGAGGTGGTGCAGGAGCCTTAAAAACTCCATCATCTTTATGAATTGCCTCCTTTGAAGATAGCCTTACCTATTAATAAGAAAGTGCTAAAATGGGCAGATGTTTTGAGCATGTAAACATACACTAAATACATCAGGAAACAGTACAGGTGTGCAATTGTCAAACTCACATTTTTGGGACTATTTAGTCCTTGCCTTACACTACCAAGATGTACCTAAGCTGTGTGATAATGTACCTACTCCTGAAAAAAATTAAATAAGATGTGAGAAACTATATGCATTTTTAAATACAAACCCAGTTCTAAGTAGTCAGGAAAGCTCCAGTGGAATTCTGAAACTAGGAAAAAAAATAAAAAAGAGTCCTTTACACTGGTTCTTTGGTAGGTAAACCAACCAAGTTCAGTGTTTAAAAACAATTATTTGTTGATACTTACAAGTATCTTACCCCTTACACTGGAGCTTCCAGGATTGACTGAGTTAGCTGCTATACTGAACCATGGTTAAGTACAGTGGTCTGGATACAAGCACAGCATTGAGCAATCACTGTCTCAACATAGCCTGAGCTGAAAAACTCTGTGCCTATCGTTCTCATCGCCAGCTACCGGAGGCCACTGCACTACTGTACACAGGGTGTAGCTATCAGAAAACCAACCTCTCCAACCTGATACTCCAACTCTATTTTATCTGTAGGTAGAAGACTACCAATATAAATTTTGTAGCACCACAAAAAACTGCCACACATAGAAATGAGAGAGGCATGGTGCATGCCTCAAACATGGAGAATATGCTCTTGTACATTCATGGTATTCTCCATTCATATTTGTGTTGTTAGTATTTTAGGAACAACATATTATAGCACGAAATACAGCAAAACCGTATTCTGAACTTTCAACAGGTAGTAGAGAACTTGATGCTAGGGCTAGAATAACTACTGACAAGTTTCCAGCAGACTCAGGCAAGTATTACAGGTTTCTCCTTAACCTACTCTTCTGTATTTGTTTGAGGCTACCAGAAGATTAAGTGTCTGCTTATCTTCAGGTTACTTCCAAATGTACAAGTCCCAATGCCAGTGGTCATTTACTCACCCTCAATCTCTAAGAAACATCATGTACTTAGTTTTCTTACAAAGAAAAATGAGGAGTTTTTTTGAAGTGTCACCAAAAAAACCAGAATTCACATGCAGGCACAGAGGATGCACTCATCCTCATGTTACTCATTCCAAGGGATATTTTGAGAGAAAGCCTTCTTGTGCATTGTACACTGTCAGTCAAAAAAGTAAGCCAAAACAACCTGTTACCTTAACAGAGTATTCTTTACACACTGCCCTTATCATTGCGCAGTATTTGCTCACTTAGGCCCCGGTGGCAAAATGCTAATAAACCACCCTGAAAAGCTAGTTTAGAGCACGTACTGGAGGACTCTGATCTTATCAGTCTGTGAACACAGAAGATCCACTGAAGTATCCTATCCAAGTCTTGGTTAGTGGCTTCCCCTTCAAAACAAATTCCAAGGGAGCTTGGAGAGGCGGTAAGAAAGAGTACTTCACATAAGCAGTTTGCATGCTATGGGTTTCTCACCGTAAATCTAAGACAAACTTATCCAGATCTTCAGGTAACAAATTTCTACAGAAATTAAAGAGGCAGCATCATCTGCGCAGGGATTAGCACCGAACATTTAGATCAAGGCTCGTTTATCTTGTAACTCTTAAATCTTACTCATACACACATAAATCAAGGTCAAAAAAAGCGACTGAAGTAACTTCAGATACACATCATAACACGAGCAGCAGATACAAACAAATTCGCCTAACTGGTTTGTTCAGCCAAACCTCTGCTGTATTCCTAAATTAATATTTTGATGGTTCCAGTTACAAAGCGGAAGTCTGACAGAAGACAAACAGCTTCTCGTCATATGAACGATCCAGACATTTTCCTAGCCTGAAGAGGATATACTCAAAGTCTGTCTGACAAGACTCGGACAAAACCTGCCTTTAAGTTAGCTATCACAGTACTTCACAAAAATCAGTATCAACACAAAGGTTCAGTAAGCAACAAAAGCTTCAGTTCAAATGCACATAATTTAAAGTGAGAAACGGGCTTAAGAGAAACCAAGGACTGAAATTTCTGCTCTCTCCTCAAACATTAGCGCTAATGGTTATTTTACAATGAGTCATCTGCATTCTCCAGGCAGCACAGTTAACATTGAAGAAAGGCTGTTCAGAATACTGTGAGGATGCAACCAAAACCAATCATAAATCGAAGATGAGCTAATACCAGAACGACACACACAAGGTGGAATAAAAAAACCCCAAACAAACCAAAACTGAAACTGGTGACAACAACAAAAGCTGAAGACTTATTACTGCAAAAATATCAACTTCCTGGTTTTCTGTTCTCAGGCAAGCGCTTGAAGCAAGGCACCAAATGAAATGAAGTTTACTGACAACGTACAATGCTCTCAGTGTAATGACTAACAATTTTTATGCATATATAAGCCAACACACATAACCCTGGATTCTCAAGTTCTCAAAAGAGTTAAAAAACAATTACCTTAAGCCTTGGAACAATCACTGGTTTTTTAACAAACAAGTTACTTCAGGAAGTTTTTTCCACCTCTTGTCTACTTTTTGTAGACGTGCTTATGTCAGATATGTTCATATTAGCATTTCTGGCTGTATACAGAAAATTTTGAGTCTTTCATAGTGTTTAATGACTTAAGTCAGCAATTTGCAATACTTTACTCCATTAGAAAAGAAAAAGTAAGTGAAATATCTCTCTAAGTTTTCTGTTTGACCTGCAACTTGCTGATTTCTATAGGTATTAGCAAGTTAATCCTAGGGGTTCTCACAGAACAGAAAATGTTAGAACGCTTAACTTCAGCAGATTATGGAATATAACTTGATTGAAGTATTTTTTTTTGTATCTGTATATTGAAATGATATGGAAAATCCCATTCTAGAGTATTTCCACTGACAATTTCTTTCCGATCAAATACGCAGTAGCTCACATCACAAAGTGGATTTCATTCTGAATTACTGTGACATTACCAAATATCAAAAACTTGTTTTTCAAAAAAGTATCAGTGAATCTTAACAGGAGATTTACTAAACTTGAGAAAAAACAAACAGGCTACTTACTGGAACACTGGCAGGTTTCAAAACCGGCGGTGCTGGTAGAGCCTCTGATTCTGGCTGGTTCCAGTGTCTAGCATTATATACAGCTTTTGTTGGAGACTAAAAGATAAAAATCAAAGTTATTTTTTAAGCAAATCTACCAGTATTCACTATATAGTTTAAAAATTACTGTAGTAATAATGTAGCGAAGCAAGCACAATGAGCTTCATTTTCTCCCCTTCTGTCTTCCCAGCAACACAAGTTCTCAACATCGTGTATATCAGAAAATTGGAAAGTCTGTGAAGTATCTGATGGTTTTAAAGACACACAGACCCATTAAAATGGCAAAAGACATGACACGTATGTATTTCAAGAATTTTTCAGGTTTTCTCCTTTTAAAATTTATTCAAAGACAACAGGTCTGTGGCCTTCCTAACAGCTAGGGAAGGGTGTGTGTGTGGGGGTGTAACATGGTAGCAAATATCATGTTAGTAGAAAATATGTCTGGTTTAGAATCAAAATGTAGAATCAACATAGACTTTCGTGCTTGGAGGAACAGAAAACACTCAGATCTATGCCTTAATCCCTATTAATAAATTAAGAAGTCTTTTTTTTCCTGCCTCCTCAAAAATGTGTCAAGGCAAATCAAAATGCATCAGAATTTACTGGCCTTGAATTTTTGGGAAATACAATACAATTTTCAGAGGAAGCAAAGACAGAACTATATTTCTAGCATCTGAGTTTACCAATCTAATTGGATAATAATATTCCAGACTAATATTCCATTACAATTTTCCAACATGCTGTATATTCGGTAAACTGTGTACCTCCTCACATGCACTCATACAGCATTTTAAATGCAGACAAAAAAAAGAAGTTGGACATTAAAAATGTAATGTATCGACTATTTAAAAGAGCCACTGGCTCAAGTACAGCCGCATAGGGGCTGTGCATAGCAAAGCCAGCAGTACCAGCTATGGATTGAATATCATTCTGTGAAGCATAACAAGATTTTGGCCTGTCAAAAGCTAGAAAGCAGATTTGTTAAGTCAAGAGTTCCTGTGTTCCTACTAAAACTCTACTGTAATGCATCCTTCCATTCTTTACAAGAAGAGAAAGCTCTGAACAACAAATCTTCAGTGAATATTAGCAGAATGAAAATCCCAGCTATGAGTTTTCAGAGCCCAAAGACCTGTCAAATACTAAATCATTTTAGTTTCCAGACAAGAGAAAAGCCTCTTTCCATCCTACAGTGAGCTTTAATGTGGGAATCAGAAACTTAACTTAGGTGGATTTTTAAACTACATTTTTAAAGCAGTGCTCACATACCACTCAGCAACAAGCATACAACGGCCATCATCTTAACAGTTTAATCTATTTTCCAAGGAAGCTCTTTTAAACAATACATCCTCGGGTGATGGATACACAAAGTCCTTCAGCAGCCACAAGTAGCCACCATGGCCACTCGTAGGAATACCAAAATAAGGTTTTTGATAATTTCAATTTTTAGCTTCCCCAAGTAGAAGTAGTAATGACTTGCCCAATTTCCTGACAATCTCAGCAAGCTCAAAAAGTTAAGCTGAGAAATCAGTTTTAAGTTCGTGCTGCTACAGTTACGAGGGGACATCTCTGTCCACAAACAGGAAGATGGTGTCGTATAAATCCTTATTTGAAAAACATTAACTGCTGACAAAATCGTTAAATGGTTTCTCCTACACCTTTCTGAGTAGCAAATTCTTATTGGGAATCTGACTCGGGGTTTGCCATCAACAAATGAAGGACAACTTTGTAACAAAGATGCTTTTTATCTGTAATGGAAAAGAACCACTGTTTTCTAGATACTCACTTTTTTCTCTTGAATTAATCACAACTGTTTCACAATTTACCTCAGAGCATGCTTAAGACTGGGAAGAGAGAGTGTAAATCTCCAGGTGCCATATTCTGGTACACAGGATAATTGAAGGAAATAACGCACGCTATCAAGTTATCAGCATGAAAGTACAGCGTATATTTGGTATCAGTTTCAGCCGAGGCATAATTCTTCTTAACCTTGCAGGAAGGTTTAACTACTACAATTCTGACAGCAGCATATTGCATCACAGCTGCCAGAAGTCCTATGAACATAGGATATTCTTTATTAATAGCCCCAAATCTCACTTATAGTCTAAAATAGTATTCTGTCCCTGCTTAAAGGATGTAAATATATTAATATTCCTGAATTTCCTGTCTGGGAGCTACATGCTGCACAGCAGTTTTTCAGATCTCTGCAACAGCAGCATTGGGCTCAGCACACCCAGCGGGGAGATGCAACCCACACAACAGGATCCCAGATTTACACCATTCTCTTCATTCAATGCAGAAACAACAGGGGCACAGACTAAGGCAGGCTCTGCTGCTGCTGCAGGACTCCCATGACTATGAAGTTCAAGGGAAGAGCAAGCAATACTCACTGCCCCGGTACATAACACCTCTGCCTGTTCCTTTTTCTTCGGGCCGTGTGCTCTGTGAGAAACCAAACACAGCCCGTGTCGGGTGCAGGGAGAGCAGAGTCACACTGGCATTCAAGCTCGTCTTACTCAGCAAGGCGGCAGCTGGGACGGGCCCTTGCTGACCCTGTGACAGGAGCGTCTGCAGTATTGGCTTTTCAAAATTTAGCACCGCTGTTGCATACACACACATACAGCAAGAAAGCACAGAGGACAGAGATTGAGTTCAGTGCTTCGATACGGAATAAGAACGAAGCGTAGAAACAGCTGTGCCAGCATAATCAAGAAGTCCACACAGCGTTAGTGTGTTTTCTTCAGCAGAGAGCAACTGCTGATGCACAGGGAAGAGTTCAACAGGACAAACCAGTAAGACAATTCCTGCTAAATACTCGGGCTCAGAGGCTTCCTGAGTCAGACATGGCATCCTTTTTCTTTAACCGTCAAAAAATGGGCTTTTCTTCCCTGATTTTCCTTAAGTCTCTTTACTAAATCAAAAGACAGGGCACCCCAAAGCATTTGCAACGTGGCACTTTACAGCTTGCTGATGCAATATCAGTGCAAGAAGGAAGAAAGCTGCATTTTATGTAAGAAATCAAGTAATGCCACCAATAAATGCCTGTTCTGGGAAACGAGGATGTCTTCATTGAATAACTCTCTTGTAACAGAACCTAAACTGTAAGCGAAAATGGTAATTATTTAAAACCTCAAATACCTATGGAAGATTAGTTTTAGCCACTATCCCTCGTAATATCTTCCACTTTTAGATGAAAGTAATCTCGCCTGTGATTCCACGCCTTCTCAGTAGTATTTCATTAGACAGTAGACACTGCTGCCCAGCACCCCTACTGTCTAGCCCAGTACCCTGTCTCAGCCTGATTGCACACAGCTCAACCACCAAACACACCTGCACAAATCCAACACTGCTTTCCAAAGAAATACGTTCTAATCAGTTCTAACACATTACACAGAGACTTTGGAGCCTCTCGTACAGCTCTCATGGACGCGGGCACGGCGAATACATCCCTCCTTTACAACCACCTCTTAAAGCAACCTTCACATTTTCCCTCGCAACACAAAGTGAAGATGAACGTCCAAAGCAATCGCAAAGGAACTGCGCCAATACTGAGCAATCAGTAAGCACCGTGTTGACTTGCTTTAGATTACTGTATGACGGAACTGAAGCCAGGAAAAGTATCAAAGATCAAACGAATGCTGGTGAACAGAGTCTTTTCCGAAGGGCTTGGTCACAAAAGCAAACGGGTTGGTTTGTTTATTTTGCGCTGTTTTTTTTAAGGCAACTTGTGATAACAGGCTTCCCTCAAGAAATAACATGGATATTTAAGCAGCAGTAATTTAAGAAACTGACTTTCTCTTAAAGCCAACCTTGCAATTATTCAAATAATGCAGACTTAATTCTTTAAGAATTCTTGTTCTCAAGATTAACTTAGAAGAGATGCAAGTGGAAGTACCTCACTCCTTTGAATTCTGTGTTCTTAAGGCAAGAAAGCTCTGCAATATTAATCAGCTGTAAGAGCTTTTGCTCAACAGCAGAGGAGCTTCCTTTTTCCATATGTATAGAACTGACAGCTGTTTACATGCAGGTAGATGTCTGAGAGAGTGCAAATATTCCAGTGAGGATATAAAGCATATTATACTGCGGGACTCTGCATGTGGTTCTGGGGAGTGAACTGGGACACAAAACCAGAACTAATGCCAGGAATGTCACAAAATGCACAGGGGTGTCCATTTTATAAGATCATCTCCAAGCAGCATAAACTACGGGTCATGCCTAACTCCCCATCCCTGAAAGCCTCAAAGCCAAAATTTTCACGAGTTGGCCTTCTGCACATACTGATGCTGCACTGCCTGCCATTCACAGATGTAAGAATAGCAGCAATTAAGAGCCAGGGACACGAGTCGTGCTGAAAATACTAGCAAAACAAGAAAGACAGCAGCTATTTGCAGGCAAGAACACTTTCCAAGGTAAAAGACAATGACAAAATAAAACCCAAAGCCATTTTAAAGAGATATTCTAATAAATACATTATTTATATCACAAGGGCATTCAGTAAGACTGTATGCCAGATGCTTGTCAAAACTACAAGTTAAAAAAATCCAATAAACCAAAATATACTATTATTTGCCACACAGTATTCATAACTAAGAGTACTACTCTGTCCTGCATGTCTCACTTTGAAGATGAAAAAGATAACAAGTACGCTATGCAGCACAGAACTATTTATAACGGACTGTTTCTTTTGAAAAGGTAAAGGAATGAACATCCATCTGGAGCAAAGAAAAAGAAGTTATGCTTCAAAACAAGAAGATGGAATATCAATTCAGCACAGGCTGAGCCATGTGTATACAACATAAAAAAAAAGTTAATTTGGACTCCAGCTAAGACGGCAGTTTCTAGCAGCACTTAAAAAACCAGAACCAAATCAGGATCAATTAATTTATTCAGTGTTCAAAATGTGAACCTAATCTCCATTATTTGGATCACAGTAGCAGATTAGTGCCAATAAATCACCTCTGGGTGCCATGGACCACTTAATCATGACCTGCTATACCATTTAATACAGTATACAAAAAACCATAATGCATGCACAAAGCTAGACAACTACAAGTTGTTAGACAAGGTTCAAGAGTGCCAGCAGCAGATAACACAACGAGCAGAGGAAAAAAAGTCACCGAAGCTTTTCTTGCATCAGACTTCTGAAGAACTACAAATTGTTTCTTTTTCCTCAAAGCTCAAAAGGAGGCCTACACGACGTAACAAGACGATGGGTCAGCCATCCAGTGAAACATGAGAACGTAACTTGAAGAAACAGGACAGTTTGATAGACATGATATTCATTCTTTAACAGAAATAGCTAAAGGTGTTTTGTATGCTGCTTTACGCTGAGGTTACTCAAAACTGGTCGGCTCAGAAGCAGAAGCCATACAGTTACGGTTACTAATTCGGCCTGAAACCTACGTTAAGTCTAATTTAAACAGACAGGGTACAATAGTTTAGACATATCACCACAACACTGGAACCATACCACTTCAATTAAGAGAAGAGAAAAACCTGATCTGCCTGCAAGTAACTGTACTGGCACAAACACATCCTTGGAACGCTTACCTGATTGCTTTCCAACTAAACCAAACTTGAAGATGCTCCTCCAGAGAGCATCTACATGATGCCAGCTGTTACTGGACATTCCTTAAAGCAGATCAGAACAAAGCTAATTCAAAGTAAAAACTTCTAGACGTGTATAACAGGGACACCGAGCCCTCGACCCCATTTCATTCTCAATGTGCTCATGTTGCCTGGCACTAGTACCTAATGTACAGAAAGCCATAGACAGTGCTGAGTGAACCAGACACGTGCATACAGTACACGGGAGCTGTGATGACAATTTTGCATATTCATCTGCATATAAAGTAAGCTCCCACTGCCAAATGAAACCGGTATATTTTAATCTCTTCGAGCATTTTTCATTTTAGGACTTTCTACAAGACTCAGGCCTCATGCAATGTAACATTTATCTACACTGTTATCCTGCATTGCCTAATTACTGAAACACCGAGTTAATTACCGGGAACTACGCAACTGGTGGGGGTGGGGGAAAAGTGAAGATGCAAGAGAAAATCTGGTTTCAAAAATGTTTTAATGCATCTTTGCTTCTTGCCTAAAAGTTAATACCAGTATGAGCTGGAAGCATAAACCACAAAGTTTCCACTGTGACATTAAACATTTTCCATTCAGCTTTATTTCTCTACTTCCTGAAAAGCCTAAGTGCACACAAGGGGAGAAGGATTGCCATGATTATTCTGCGTTTGCTCCCCTTGCCCCTGTGAGGACTTAGCCTGTTACCTTCGCGTCACACTTTGCATCCCTACCTTTCTCAGAACAAAGCTATGTCTCAACTGATAACATCTTTCTTGACGCTGCACAGAAGAAGAGCACTTCTAGTAACACTGCTACCACAGGTCTACCTTGCAGTTACATACAGAGAACAGATGAGGAAGCAGTTTTGCCAGATGGATGGATCTCAGCTCAGCATCTACCAGAACGCACCCTTCTTCACCACAGTTCAACATGAAGAAGAGGGAAGAAAATAGTTTTGATCAGCATCAAACGATTCTCTTGAAGTGAACAGACAAACCCTTGGCATTTGCTTTCACTCTGAGATGGCTTCAAGGTGTTATGCCCCAACTCAATTCAGTGAAATTACAGGGCTACTTCACTCTTCAAATTAAGTGACTAATCTAAAAATCTGCCAGTCCTGCTTAGTATCTTCCTCACTAACTTAAAAATTAAGAATTGGTTTTGGTACATTTACATTCATGAAAGAAGAAAAAAACCCAACAACCCCAAATGGTAAGCACCAGGAAGACAATATTAAATATGGTTATTGAAGAATCTGGTTTTGCAAAGGTTAAGTGACATAATAGTATCAATAGAAAGCTTTGTATTTTAACAAATCAACTATTTAAGAAACAGATTCGTTCTTACCTTTTATCATCTTTTATCTTTTCTTAGAATTCATTTTTATTCCGGCAATGTAAAAGTTAAAATACACCTGCTGTTTATAATTGGTTAGCACTTAGCACAGCTCATGTCTTTGCACCATTCCAACAAATAGTTTTGGGACAAAAAACCCACAAAACCCACTGCAGTTCAGGACTGGGCAGACCATCTGCCAGAAGCACCAACGAGTCATGGAAAGGAACGTACTGCAGAAGCAGCAACACGCTGTCACAGGTTGTCAGATCTGACCACTACTGTTCGCCAGACTGCTGATGAAACAGACTGCTGGCTTCGCACTGAGCTGATACAAACCAGACATTTCACAGAATATTTTGATCGTCAAAATTCAGCTCAACTCCAATAGAGTCAAAATCGCAACTGTCAACTCATAATCTTTCCTATTAAAAAAAAGCAATTAATTTTGCTGTCCTCAATTAGGATGCAAACAGCAGCTCAATGTTTGTAGTATCAGCAGTTTAGTATCACTGAAAAAAAGCTTTGTGATAACTGTTTATCCTTTTGGTATGATGCTCTTTTCCTAAAGGTTACGCAAGATAAAAGACAAGCAGTTCTTTTTAAAATTAGTTCTGACTAGTCTACTCCGAATCTACCCATTAAATGCATGGCAAGGGCTCTATGACTGATACAGCAAAACTTTTGAATTATGCTTCCACTGCTGCATTTCCAACACTACTTACTTAAAATAAGCTACAGAAAAAATAATTAACCAAAACCACCCATGACTGTGCACTTAGATAGATTAGTCTTCGCATACATTAAATCTAAACAAATAATCTTTAAAAATTTAATTTGGGAAAATGCAGATTCATTTGCAGGCAAGCAAAAACAAATGCTACTTGCAGGACGTCTTTAACAGATGTCTGCTGTGAAGTATAATACAAGCCAAGTGGAAAAGTACAGATCGCAGCACAGCCTAGTTTCTTTCCCCTCCCACGCACACGTCATTGTCATACTAGCCATCAGATTCCTAAGTCAAACCAAGAGCCATGCACGATTTCGTACTTCTTCAATTTCAAAACACTTTCAAACATCAGGTACAAGTATTTCATCTTGGACTTCAAGTAAACTTAGACACAGCATCTGCTTCAAGCTGGTATTTATAGCTTGCTCCAGTCAGCATGAAGCACCACTGGAAAAAGCTCACATCAACCTGTAAAAGATCTCATAGGTTATACCCGTAAACTTGGATTACATCAAATCCTATTAGGAACAACAGGATCACGTGTAAGCTTTATTTTCAAGGATTGGCAGTTTCTTTCAAGGATTGACAGTGCCTAGAATTTATAACAGGAATAAGGCAACTCAGCAAAAACAACCTGCTTGTGGAAAAAACCCCTGCCTACAGGAGAAGAAAGATGCAATTAAATAATGAACTACAGACTAGTTGCAGATCAAACTGAAGTCACACGGAAAGAAAAAAATAATGGGTTTTTTGCTAGTTTAGCACTTGCTAACTGGAAATTAGCGCTCTTCACATGGTAGTGATTTAACACATACCTCCAACTGATTTGTCCAAAACCCATACTTTGAAATCTTGTACACATTTCTGTACCTTGCTGGATGCAAACCACAGCAGTTAATTCTAAAACTTCAGTAAAACGTGAAAAGCAATAAATAGTTACAGGGTCTAGATCAAGTTTTTATCTTGCACACAGAGTTCCGAAGCAGTCTGTGGCTGAGCCATGTCTGAATTCAGTACTGATTTTATTCACGTATTCAACACTACTGTCATGACAAACTATTAATGTCACTTGATCAAAGTAATGCATGTAATCCTGCTAACGCCGGCTGTGTTTAGTGAGCATTTCTCAGTTGCAATGTTGACTTAACCAGGTTAAGAAGACTTAATCTCCCTTCTTTGGTTCCCTCAACGGAGTGGATACAATTGTTTACAGTCTCCCAGTGAACCGGACTGAGATTTATGGTAAATGTTTCCTTTTAGGGGGTTATTTTTTAAACACAGATGGGTTCCTCAATTTAGTTCAATAGACAACCTTGAGAAACTGAAGGACCGAGGGAACAGGAGTGAGCAGGTGGGGCAAAAGCAGAGAAAAGGCAGCTTCATCAAATACTTCTGGCCAGTAATTTTTGTCTTTTTCTGGCAAGATCATTCCTTACAGTAGACTGAGTTTTGTTGGGTTTGGGGTTCTTTCGGTGGTTCTTTGTTAATGCAGCTTTTCCTGACAAATCCATTCCATGCTAGTGGAACAGCTTTCAAGCAATGCTACTGTTACAAACAAGGAAAGTGCTTTGCACAGGGAACTCGGTGGTACCGTACTCAAATGGGTGGCCCAAAGGAAACACTGTGATCATGAAGTTAACAGCAAAGAGGTTTTTCCATACCTTTTCTGGTACAACCCGATGTGTGCACAACAAGGTGTGTGTGTGAGGGATTTAAAAAAAGGCACACTGCTGTAATGTTGTTGTTCCCATTCACTGTATGGAGATGTATACAGTCTCACAAAACAGAAAGATTTTCTAGAGCCAAGAACTCAAACGACAGTTCAGAAAAATTTCTCCAGGGATAGCAAGACAAGAAAATAAGAAAACCTATTTAAGCTAGTTTAAGTTTGTTTATAAACATGCAATTCTCATTGCAGAAGTGAGTACTTAAGGAAAATGCACAAATTGTAACTTCAGAAGTCATTAAGCAATGGACTAGCATTCAGGTTAGTTTTCAGTTTGAACAATAGTCCATGAATCACCAGTGTAGAATGTCCATGCAGCGAGTACTTCTTTCCTCATGTTACCAACCATTAAAAGTACACGTTTTAGCCTCTCAAAAAAATTTGAGTCTTTTACAGGTGCTAAATTGCATTCTGTCAATACCAGCATGGAAGCTTTATAAAATATACCCAGTGCAAAAAATAGCAACATGTAAGAAATTAATTCCAAAAGACCTGTTTGTGAAGTTCCCCTATTTTAAGGCACAGAAAAAAAAATCCCGATACAGCACTCAACTAATACCTTGAAATTTCATGCTACTTTGAGAAAACACAACACAGAGACTGCTTTTGGGCATGTCTACTTGTGAGAGTCAGTGCTTTTTTCTGTTACGCCTCCTTTGTCCCACTTCACGCGACACAGTAGGTCTTCCCCTATGTCTTAGCAGCACTGAAGAGCACTAACAGAAGGATTACAGTCTTCCTTTCCCTGGCCCCTCAAGTTGAAAGGCTCACAGACCTTTTAATTATGATTTGCAACTTCATTTACATTCTTACCTTGGAATATTCAAGGGTCATCAGTATTCACCTTGTCTAGGTTGGGTTCCTACGGCCACAGGCAGAACTAGGATCAGCACAGAGTTGCACGTCACTATCATACATTTTGAGTCTGAGAGTAGAGAGTCATCCCAAAAAATTTGCACTTCAGAGAATCTGGTGGCCTGGACACAGAAATGCCGAACTGACAGTATAGCTCTGGCACAAAATACCAGGCACAGTAAGCAACTTCTAGGACTGATCAATCAAGATTCAGTTTGGGGGTAGACCAGTTTTCTTTACCTTACATTTCTAAGTTGTTTTTTTTTTCCCCTCAAGTTCCTATTTAGGAGACATGTATAGTTTGCATAAGACTGCTTGGAACTGTTCCAGAGTATTCCCACAAAAACTGATTCTCCTCATTTGCTGACTCTGGCCCAAATATGTGGCGAGAGGGGCAGGAGCAATACATCTTGGGAAAGAATTTTTATGTTCCCTGTTTTCAAGCCTTTAGTCTGAGTAGATCTGGACCATAGCAACAAAAAAGTTATTGTTTACCTTACTAGTTTTTGTCTGATAATTGAGACTGTAGAAGAATTTCATCTGTAGAAGGGGAAGCAAGCTCCAAGAAACCCGCGGGTGGGCACATCACCACCCCACGGAGTTCCCAAATTCGAGTGCTAGAGCATGAGTTACTGAATCAGTTGAATTAAAATTGTGAAGAGCTGCAAACAAACTTTTGCAGATGTTACTCATGTATGCTTCACACCCATAATTTGCAACTCAAGTAATGCCAATATTTATGTACTGTAAGTACATAATTATGTTGCTACAGAACATAACATTCCCCCTGTAACTCCAGCTCAGGAGGATAAAGAGATTTAGTTCACTTAAAAGCTGAACTCTGGTTGAGACTTTACATACCTATCATAATGTACATGCTACCGCAACTTTTGTGCTTATTATTATGATGTGAATAGTCAGTGATTACAGTGAGACTCCTTACGTTAAAAGCAGGTTTTAGAAACAGTGTTATTCACTAAGTCAATAATGTCTGTAATCTTCTATTACACGTATGCTCAAAGTTTCAAGAACTGGACTTAACATTAGAGTACAATGGTCAGGTTTCAAAAGCACAAACATGGGCGAGAGTCCTGCTGACTACGAATTGGAAAAATACTTCAGCTTTCTGGATCTACTGAAGTTTAACAATACCACCTGTTGCTTCCTGAGTAACAGAGCTGTTTACTTTTCATCTCAGCATGATGCAAAATGCCGTATCTCTAACACCATTACCTAGCAGAAAATCATTAATACTATATCTGCTAGTTTCTACAAGAAAAATAATGGTGATGAGACAGCGCAAGAGATTCCAGAGTGGTTTGGGTTTTGTTTTGGTTTTTTTTTTTTTTTTTAGATCACGTAGTTATGGTCAGGTTAATACTTTCAGCTCATTTTCTCTCATTCCCAGAATGAAAATTCCCTTAAGACGCAACTGAGATTAAGAGTCTATATCTATAATTTAGGAAGATAATTATGGTGTCTCTAATTACAATCAGAACAAGCTTTACAAGCTTTTTTAGTCTAGGTCCATTATATCACTATGGGGTCAAAAAGGCTGCTTAATTCTCACCTTTCCCACTGGAATAAAGTTTATTCCCAACTGAGAATCTTCTAGAGTTGAAACACTTTTCCTTCATATGGTATGATACTGGCATAAGTGTTTTTCCCCACATAATTTCATGATATATACATGCAAAATTAATTAAAACACTTTTCATATAAACTCTCAAGTATTTCAAGTATAAAAATTCAACAAGAACCACATAAAATGCTATTATAGAGTACTATTTGAAGCCTATAAACATTTAAAGACAAAACAATTCCATATTTACCAGAACACCCACAGCTGGTTTATGCTGCTAAAAAATACAGCAAAAAAGGTACAGTTAAATTTACACTCCCTGTACTTCTGTTTCTCAGTATACCGTAACGTGTTCACTGTAGGGAACCTGATTTTTAAAAAAATGACTGTTTACTCAGCAAAAGCTGAAGAGCTCTCATCTTCAAGAAATACTACTTCAGTTCTGAAAAGACCCTCCTCACTTATCGACAGCCTGACTTCAAACTCTGGAAGCAAGAGTTGGCAGCAAATAGCTCCCCATTCTGTCTGAAGTCATGTAGCAATAAAAAGCGATACTTCTTTTCCAAAGGGCATTACAACTCACAGTACTTACGGTCACATGTTCCCCCACCCCCAAGTGAAAATACTCCCTTCCATGTTTTGAGAAATAAAGCAAATTTGTCCTCCTTCCTGCACCCACCAAACCAAATTTTTAAATGGAAAATGATTATGTATCAACACAGCTCCAGAGAGAATAAATCTTCTGGTTGACCAAAAAGCAGCTTAAAAAATTACTTTCAGTGAAACTGTCGTATAACGCAAGTAATTAGCTACCTTCATGTTTAGAGTGTGATTTAACAATTAGAAACGTTTAGGAAAAATAGTAAGTGAAATAATTTAAAAAATATCTTAGAACTGTTCAACTGCTAAACACATTCTGAACACATATAAAAGTTTCTATTTTAACATGTAACTGCTGGGTCTTGCAAAACTTGGGGAACTCAAAGTGAAAGGGGAAATACAAGTGCATTTCCCTCTCCGGTTCCCTCCTACTACACCAGTTCTGGATTGCAGCTATGGTGAGACAGCTACTCTCCTCACCAGTCAATGGGAGCATGTTATGCGAAAAGCATATGAAAAGGCCTTAAGCATTAGAAATGGGTATCCTGGTCAATCAAGTCATAACAACTTCATTTAATGGAGATTACATGGATCCCACTATTGCAAACTTTCACCTAACAGCTAAACAGGGTTTTTGCTGTGTGGGTAATTTTAAAAGCCACAAAATACGGAGTAGCCTATAATAACAGGCAAGATAAACCATACCTAGCATCAACAAAATGAATAAGCTCCATTCACAGTATGAAAGGGCAAATTCATACTGAATACTACGTAATTGGGGTATATGGGGTGGGAGTGGGGGGCCTGGATCTGGGGTTGCTTTCTTTCTTTAAGTAAAAGAAAATTTCACTTTTCCACATGCTATAAATGCACTTGTCCTTATAAAGACTTTACCAATGACAAATTCGAAGTTTGCAGCAAGGTTCAATCCTGTAATATGATACATATTTCTCAGGAGAGCAAAGAAAGAAGAAAAGAAAAAACAAACAACACGACATTTAATAGTGCTTTGCTTTAACAATCATCTAGAAGAGAACGCATCTAGATTGTATGTTACCATTACGCAACCCCAGACTTGCATCCGAAAAGTGAAATTCCCAGTAATTGATACAAAAATTCTGCATTCCAAGGTTTTACTTTTCCAGATATCATCTTAAAAGCCAACGAATTATCTTAAAGTGCAGATATAAACTGGGACAAAAGCCCTGTTATATATATAGGAATAAACATCAATACTGAAGAGTTAATTAAAGTAAGAACTTTGTCTTAGTCTCAATATTATTACTCACCCGCTTTGGCCCACTAAAAATCTTCCTGGTGTTTTCCTTTGTTTTATCACCTTGTTTATTCGTTGATTTCTTATTGCCTTCAGGCACACCAGATGCGTCCTCTGAAAATTCCAGAAGATCTGTAAAAGGTAAATATAGACATGAAACTACCATATTGAAAGCTCTTGAACCGCTAGAGCATTTCTTGTATCTGACATTTCCACGTGTATAGCTTATGAAATTATATCATAAAAAAATCTTTATCAGAAAAATCAGCTTTAAAGCCATACACAGTTCTGGATGAAGCTCAAGTTTACTGACTGGGCAATCATGATACATAAAAGATAGGTTACAAGGTACACGGTCACAATTATTATAGCACCTCTTGCCCGCTAAGTGAGCTTCAACTTACTATTTCGCATTTTAGACTTCCCTGAATCTCAGGTTACCTTTTATATGCGTTTACTTATAGCTCACAGCAACAACTCTGAGCAGCAGATGAATTAAACAGTAGATGGGGTCTGTCAACAGTGTAAGATCAAGAGATTTAGAAAAAGAATACCTCCCACTACAATTACGGGACTGAATTATCGATCCTACTTCACTTCTCATGAAGGCAGACTGTTTATATTTGCTTATGTTGCTATAAACGGTATTAAAAAAATACAGTCATCAGCTCAGAAAGGAGTCAGCTACAAAGAACTGCTGAACATGGCTTTCAATGTATTCAATGGTTGCCTTAACAGTAGTTCTAGTACTCAGTTTGGACTGTAAATCTTGAATTTACTGATCTAATTAAGTCCTTGTTCTATTTTTTTTGTCTTTAAACTTGTGTTGTATTTGAAGGATTATCCCTTGGAGACCAGCTTATGTTCTTTTACTTGGCACAAACCAGAAGTTACCATAAATTTCAAGACGGAAATAAAGACAGGCACAGAGAAGCACTGTTTCATCTGATAAACAGTTTAGAAAAGTGATCTATTCCAGAGAAGCTGCTGCTATTTGAAAACTGCACTGCGAAGATAACGAGCAGGCTGGATCACTTACTCGAATCCCAAGTGCACTCACATCCAGTAAACATGACCAGCCAAGTGCCTAGGTAAGGAGGCAATCAAAAGCAAACCAGGCAAGTGAATTTCTAACAGCACTTGCAAGGACACCAAACTTGTCTTGTCTGAAGATCTAAGTATTCTTAAAACGAGGCTTAAAAGTTTCTTAAATGGCAGTGAATTCCAACGGGCTTGGTAGCACCAGGGCAGGCAGGACGCCCACTGCAAGGTGCCTACCAGTACCAGCCTCTCACATCCCAGCCCGCTGGTTTTTGGTTTAGCTGTAGTATGTCAGCACAAGAGCTTAAGAACACAACATGAACAATCCCTCTGAAAATAACTGACTTCAAAAAAATATCTAACAGAGGAAAAACATTACAGACCAATTCTCATTAACTCAAATAAAGCAAAAATACTTCCAAATCTATATAAAAGTCAACTTAGTCCTTTGCTGGAACTTACAAATTAAAGGAGCCAGAAGAAATTGCTTTGATACATATCCTTACAAATCCTCAAATACTTTTGAAGAAGCCAGGCCCTGAACGCAATTCCCAAACAAAGTCAAACCAACAGAACTGGACCCTCCTACTGCAGATTAAAAGCTAAAAAGTTGACTTTTTAAAGTCAACTTTTAAATCACTTGACTACAGTAATTACAAACACGCAAGTCAGTCTAGAAATGCCAGATGTGTTTTCACCCACCAAATCAGCACAATAATTTGTGCCTTGCACCAACACTTGGAGCTGGTATTGTGGTTAATAATGATTAATAGTGCTCTACATGAACTAAGCCACAATTTTCAAATCATCTAAGTTTCCTTGTTTGAATTCTACTTCTATGTAATCTCGAACTATCCCATTTAAATTAGGTAATTTTAAATTCAAAGAAACTTCTCAATAAAAACATTTCAACTTCTACTTACAATAGGATAATTCCAAATTTTTTTATGTTGCTAGCATATTTAGACACTTTTATGATCAGTTTTGTGAGATTATCTGGAATGCTTTTATTTGAGCAATGCTCTTTGAGGACTTCTAGGCATCCTAAAAGCACTCTGCATACATATCTTACCAGAATTTCAAATCTAAACTAAACAGTGTGTGGGGCAGAAGTCTTTTGTTAACATTAACTGAATCAGGCAAGGACACGAGTGATTTGGTAAGCAGTGACACTAATGACGCTTGTTTTCCACTGTCTCTCTCTTGTAGGGATGTTCCCCCCCACTCTGCCCCCAAAAAGATGAGCATAATGACCTTCTTCTCAATACAGGAGGATGTAAGGCCTTTTCTCCTCTATCCAACCATTTTCAAGGCATTTATAATCTTTGAGATAATTTGCTCGTCTCGACTGAAATTGGAAAGATGTTCAAAGACCAACTAGAAGGCAACACCACAGTAAGTTTCCTGGGGAAAAACAGATTTTGTTTTAGTGCCTGAGGGTAATTCTCTAGAAGATTCTGAAGTCCAAACAGAGTTCTGCCTTTGAGGACTTTCATGTATCTTAACTGAGTAAAAGTATTTACCCAATTAAGGTGATTCGGTTTTTGAGGAGACGCAAAGGAAGGAAAAAACCAGGGCAAGTTTGCTCACCAGAAATGAACTGAGTGCTAGATGCTGACATACAAAAGCTATTTTATTATCCAAAAAGATGACAGGAATCTCATCTTGATCACTGAATGGAAAATGAATGCATGACAAGGGTTTAGCTGTGTACAGAACTGATTTACAAAGTAAAAGGCTAAGCTGCCATGCTTACACTACAATAACAGGATAACTGTTACTATAATTTAAATCAAGAATACTGTAGTTGATCATTATTATACTGCTTATGAGCTATATACAGTGAAAGAGGAGATGAATCAAATTAAAATAAGCATGTTAGAAAGGAAAAGATCTTCACAACTTCCTTTAGCAGGTGGTTTCAGGGCAACTGCTCTATCCTGTTTATGTCAATCTACACAGGGATGTGGCAAAGTTTAATTTTAGTCATTTTCTCTCTTTTTCTTCATGCCTGTCACATTTTGGAATGGTTTGGTCATTGGTCAAAATGAAATGTAGTTAAAACAAGTGTTAACATTGTCCTAGGTGTCCCAGTTGAACAGGTGGGAAATAAAGCAGTCTGAAACTTTCAAGTTCAGAAGTTAAATATTTAAGAAATTTTAGTAAACATGCAAACTACTGACAACCATGGCAGGACCTTTTGAAAAAGACAAACAAACTGATAGCGCAGTGATTTGCAGAAGTATAACACCATCCAAAGATACAGCTTTGCTCTTCAAAACTGAAGCTTATTTTTGGTTAAGCCTTACTCTTCTTCACCACTAGTTCAGATTTCTCTTCAATACCACTACCCATTGATTAATACAGTCAAGTAATTAAGTTATTTTCCTCTGGTATTAAAAGTTTCTCTTTACTAGAGTCATCCTGTACTCTGGCTAATGAAACGATAGATGTACTGCTCTGGATCTAGTAAAGTCTCATCAGTACTCTTAGCCCCTGGCACGGTGGCAGACTACAGCTGGGAGGCTCACGAGTGAAATGGGGTTTTTGCTTCACTGGGCTGCTACATCGACTTCAAGAGAGAATTTTCGATTGCCACGGAAAAAAAAAAAAAGGCAACTTTAACTGGAACTCAAAGCTTCACCAAAAATCTCAAAGTAATGAAGTAGCTCCATTAAAAAGAAAAGTCTGTGAACAGCACCTTGGAATTTAAAAGCTGGAGCATCTACTAATGGTTTGGGGTTTTGTTTACTTGGCTTTTGTTTTGGTTTTTTGGTGGTTTTTAACTATTTCATCAGACAAGCCTATCGTACAAGTGAACAACAGAAAAGATACTTCAGTGAAAGACAGTCTAACTGAAATTGAGTTCATCTACTCTGCATTTTCTCCTGCACTAACAATATTGTCCACCTAGTATTCGGTGCTTCCTTAAATTTCATTTGCAGAAACATTTAAATATGTACTCTTAAACTTACTTTCCCCCAACTGTGAACTACTAGATTGGAAGGAATAGCCCATTTTCAATTCAGTCACAAAATCTTTGCATGACGTTTTGTATTAAGATTCTAAAACATGTTTCATAAAAATAGACCTAGATTATGGTAAGCAACCAAATGTGTATTATAGTAAAATTTTTGTAAGAGTGTAACAGAAAGCATCAAATCTCTTGAAAAACTGACTACGCCATATAACATTCCTTACACACATGACATCAAAATCAGCCTTAGGAATTTCTGGGCCTGGAATTCAGAGAGGCAATCTGGCAATGGGAACACCGGATTTTTATCTGTGGATTTATTCATTAGTACAAAAACAACAGCACACACAGAACTCGGATAGCATTAGCACCTCTCAGTACTGTTTGTAATTTCAGGAAAGGGCTTTACTGTGCAAGATGTTCGGAAAGCTTTTTCTGAGGCTTGGATTCAAAACTAGCATTTTCCATGGATGCAGAAGTAACTTTTTTTGAGCACATAAAGACAACACCTCCCAGCAACGTCACATATTTTACCACAACTTCAGGCTTAGATCCAGAAGTCCTTCATGAATTTTCAGAATCACTTTATTTAAGGACTTTAATATGGCCGTTCTGAGTGATCATTATGCTCAAAATTTTCAGAGGTCTGAGAGAAGACAGCATGAAATATATCAAGGAGTCCGACAAATTTTAGGGCAACATCAGACTCCCTATCTGTATAATCTGTACTACAGGATTGAACTAGGGAACGTGTGCAACTTGGGGAAATAGCTTCACGTCAGTCTTTCAATTTTCAGAAGAAAAAATGCCAGTCAAATCTCACCTGGCTACAGCAGCACAAAACAGATACAACATAAAGGGGAAGCATCTCTCAACATAGGCACTAAGAGGTACCTCTTACCTGAGAAGCGGAGGAGTGTATTTAAGAAACTAATAACACACAAGTTTACATCTACCTGTGCCACTGGAATCTCTTAGGAAAATATTTCAAAGAAATAATCTGTAATACTTTGGAGTATAATGGCCTCCTGTGAATGTAGTGGTGAATGCAAACTGTAGATATTTTCAGACTCCAGAGAACAGCAGCTGAAAGGATTATCTGATAGGTCAGCAACTCAGCTGTATTAACTGTATATGAGATTTTTTCCCTTGGAATAAATGGCTGAACAAAGACTCATCAGAGAAAAGGACTCAGATGGAGTATTTCGTAAGCGGCTCTGTAAATTAAACCCATTTTCCAAAGAGGCTGGAATGCTCTTCATAATTAAATTTTATGAAAACAAATCAAGGTGGTTTTTTTGTTGTTTGAAATCACAATCTTCTCATATAACATCAGTATCAATTTGGCCCTTTTAGAATTTACACAAAAACCTAGCAATTACATTTACCTTTGATTAAAAGGCTTAGAGACAATTCTGGTTTTAGAGACTGCTATTATTAGAATAGAGAAATGAACATTATTTCCTATGAAATATTATTTCTGGATTATATTAGCAGAAGCTATTTGTAGGACAAAACAGCTTCTCCAACAGTTGCAAGGCTAGACTCAAGTCCTCCCCTCTCCCCATCAATGAATTACATCTTGCCAAAGTCTTAAAAATGTAACATCGGTGAACGGATAAAAACTTCTCACGCTTCATGCTCCAAAATGGAGGACCAAAAAGTTCCCTAGAACAGCGACGCTGTTTTGAAATACTTATTCTAACATGCGTGATCCTTTGGCACTAGACTTTAAAAAGAAAACGCTAAAAGAAACCATTCACCAAAGTTATTCCTTTTCTTCTTCACCAACACACCTCAACCTTGATCAGTTATTATGTGGTATCCAACTGACCACCAAGCAAGTCTAATTTTTCAGAAGCACTCACATACCAGAACATGCTCAGCAAATTCTGGCTGAACAGTTTTACTCGTGCGTGTGTATGAACGTATGCACACACATACCACCGAGGCAAAAGATGGAGATATCTAAAAACTGGAAGCAAAAGCAGAAATACACCAATATGCAGAGGGGCACACCCAAAGCCAGTTATCTGACTCCATGGGTGCCCACAGCCTCTCCCTTGTGCCGTGCATCCTCGGATAACATGAAACTTGAGAAAGATCCTAACGGTTTACAAACACATTCAAAAGCGCAAAACAGAAAAAGATATTTCACATTTCTAAGAGCTACTTAAATTTCTGCCCTCAGTTCTGTTCATCCTGGGTGGACATGGAGCTTCTGTGGGAAAACACCTACCTTTCAGTCATAGGTACTGTATGCTCAACACACTAAAAACGTTAAGAATCTTCTGTTCAAAAAGAAAAAAACCCTACCTCTGGCAAGAGATGGAGTATAAACCATACTTCAAGACAGCTATGAAACACCAGGCAGGACCGCAGCAGAAATAACCAAACTTTTAGATTTCAAAATCAGTATTACTATTGTACCATCTCCGAGGTATTCTTGCAAAAAGAACAAAACATAAACGTGAACTAAATTTAGATGTTAAGTATGTGTTCCAGAAGAGTTCTGCTTACCTGCATTAGTACTGAGCTGGCTATCCTGGGAACAGTTTTCATTGCCGTCAGAAGTTGACTGTAGCGAAGAAGATGGTGCAGTTCTACTTCGTTTTTTGTTAGCTTTCCTTTCTGCTACCTGCCACTCTTCATCTTCATCCTCACTTTCACTCAAGTCATCAAACCCAAAGTACTTAATTTTGTAATTGGAACTCCCAGAACTTCTAGAGGCGCCTTCGTCTCCCTCTCCCTCATCTTGATCATCAAACCCAAAAAACTCTAATTTGACATCCTTTTTGGATTTGGTATTGCTTGGTCGAAACCTGGTTGTAGTTTTTGTAGTAGCAATGTCTGCTTTTTTACGTAAGCGCCCAGCTTCTCCCAAGTCAGTAGGGGCTGCTGTGGTAAATTCATCGATTCGTTCCATGGTATCCTGTATAGTAACATTACAAACTGACAAGCAAGATGGATGCAGAACAGTGTAGTCTCTAGTCCGTCCAACTGTCCCTCTAAAACTGGTCCCACTACTTAAAGAAACTTTTCTTGCTGGGTTCAGACCATCATTATTTGACTCATTGTTTGCTTTGGATAAAGACTGACTAGTGCCATCCATTAGCTTGTCAAAATTTGTTGCCCCCTGCGGTTTTGCTTTGTTGGATCGACAATATGTCCTACAGTTGCTTGGCCTAGGAATAGTTTGCAAAAGTTCTTCGCTAATGGTTTCCTTTGGATTTTCTGTATCTTCTTTATCACACTCCTCATCCTTGCTCTTCGTCTCTGAGAGATGTTCATTGTCAAAATCTAATATATACTCTCCAGTTCTAGTCTCTTCAGTTTCATCCTCCCATTCATACAAGTGAGTTCTTAATGGCCCCTTCGTCTGAGATGTTTCTGATGGAGAGTTTGCTGTTTTGCCCGTGTGGGAGTCCCAAGAATCAGGCAAGTCCTTGGCTTCAATGTTGTATCCAGAAGTGTCTGTAGCTTCAGCATTGGTTTTGTTACTGTCTTCAGCATTTTCATAGATTAAATGACTGTTCTTCTCATTATCTTCATTCAAATTCTGTATTTTTTCTACAAGAAAAGATAAATTTGTTACTCAAAAGCATTATTAAAAAAATAATCACCCTTGCAGGCAACTTTGAAAAGCCACAATATAACAACAAATATTCAGTGCTCAATGAAAAGAAAAAAACCCCAACATTAAAGAGGTCTTTATCCTCCTGGTTTTTGCTGACATACTTCTTAAGTTTAAAGTTCTAAGTTTAAGTTTAAGTTCCAGTTTAAAAAAATTTTGCTATAATAAAATCTTCTCACCATTTGTAGCAAAAATCTACACTAACTTGAAATAAGC
>VZSC01008690.1:87486-109784 GCA_013398225.1 Steatornis caripensis | reverse complement strand
TTGAAATAAGCGTCACTCTGAAAACATGTGCATCATGAAAAATGAAGAGTAAACCCTAAATAGAATCACTTATTTATCTATACAACCTAAAAAAAAGGAGAAAAAGTCTGCAGTGAAATTTTCAGTGAAGTCAATCATCACTCAATGTTTCACACAAGTGACTTAGTGTGATAATTAAAGAGCAATTATAAAGCATTTTCTAATTACATAAGAAAAAAATTTCTTTCCTGTACATCGGTTAGAAGAACATTGTGTTTTCTTCTTATGTAAATGTACCCCTACAATCCTTGTTTACATCAAGCTATTGCAACTGCACTAGTGTTTCAAATTAGTTTTGAGATAGAGATTTTAGTGTCTCATTTGCTTCAATGAATTAGCTACTGTTGCATATATTCATTTTTAATACTACAAGATGCATTACATCTACTGTAGTCGGGAAGAGGATGCATGGGCAGGTTGCAGCTGCTCCTTCAGATATTCTTGGTGTAAGAACTAGACAGTAGACAGGAGACATCATCACAGCAGAAATGCAAATCAGCATGGGCCACAGAACCCACTGATGAAGTTAAGTGAAGTTGCTGAAAATTATCCTATAATTCACTGCCTATCGCAGTAACTGTACAGCTACTAAAACTTGTGAAAGTAATTCACTAACATATCTGTACTAAAAATGCTACACTCCCTGTTACAAACTGTATCGTAAGTTTTGATCAATGTACCCTAAACAGCACAACACACAACTTGAGCAACTGTTATTTTATTCTGCTGCTTCAAATTAAAATACTTGGACTTCCAGAAGAAAAACAGAAAACACAATTCTCATCACAATTCCAAATTAAATCACTTCTGAAATGCAGGTTTTTACAATGAACCTCTACAGATCTCAGCAAGAACTGCTGCCAAAAGTCAGTCTTGCATCTCTCTAACCTACAGCCACACTTGCAATCTATGCTGTCAGAGAGAACAAATTTCACTGTAAATCAGTTTTTGCAAGATTTGTTTCTAAATAACCAGCATCCACATAATAGTAACACCAGTACTAAGTCTTCCACCTGTTGTCCTCTGAACTGGTAGGGTAACCATTGCCTTTGGTTTCCCTGAACACCAACACCACCTCAGTGGATTTGGTACCAGAGTTTCATCAAGTTGCATCACATCTGCCATACTCTGTTGTNTAACACCAGTACTAAGTCTTCCACCTGTTGTCCTCTGAACTGGTAGGGTAACCATTGCCTTTGGTTTCCCTGAACACCAACACCACCTCAGTGGATTTGGTACCAGAGTTTCATCAAGTTGCATCATATCTGCCATACTCTGTTGTTGCATCTCACAGACACACACACACACACACACACACAAAGACACTCAGTATACAAGTGTGTTATTTCCTGGAAACAAGATGAGCACCAGTTTCTTCAAAATTTCTATGAGACAGTATAACCAAACACAGGAACCAAGGTGCCTACCGTTATTATCAACACTCACTGTACTGGCTGTCTGGGCCAGGAGAAACAAGATAAGAAGCCTGACTGGAATGCATAAGTCCCTGACGCATGGAAGAGCAACACATGATTAAATAAACTACAGAAAGAAGCAACTGGGACAGGGACAAGTAGAAAAAAAAAATGCTAGAAGAGAATGTGCTTGGAAGACACAGGCGCAGAATGCTACAGCAATAAGAAGCTCCGCTAGCAGAATTTGTGAGGGAGCAAATGCTTTCTAAACTCACCAGTAAAATGAAGGCTTTAGCATCCTTTAGCACTAGTTGTGACAGCACTAAACTTCATCAGCTACCATTTACCCAAGTAGCACAGAAATTTCATACCACTGACCAAAAAGTTCCAACCTTCCTGATGAGGAAAGCGAGCACTGGTACTGTTCCAGGGACTTCTGTTCATTTGTTTTCAAATTAAAATGGCATCATCTAAATATCATCCTTGCACATATGGTTTATAAAAGAACTTTAAGGTGCAAGCAGAAAATTCTAGTAAAAGAAATTACTACCAAGACAAGTTTTGCAGGAAATTGGTTTAATCCAAGCCAAAATTCCTCAGGGAAACAGGACAAGTAGTATCTCACAAACTGCATCTAAGTTTTCCTGGGAGTCCAGCTGAAGTCTGTCATAGAAGTTCACATACTCAGCTAGAAATAAAAAACCTCTTCACACAATATATGAAATGCAAAACTAAATTCCCCAAAGAACATCAGTCCTAGCCATCTCAGTGACGGAATCTTGTTTAATCTTTTTCTGTATCAATGTGTTACACAAGAAACCTTGTTATTCCCATTTCAATCTTGTGTTTGTGATAATCCAAGAGGCCAAACGAAAATTAAACTTTCTGTAATCAAGAGTGAGTCTGACAGTGTACAATACGTTCCTTCCCCCCCATATGTTTAACAATATTGTGCAACTGAAGACCACCATAATACTTCTGCATGAAAAAGAGAAAATTAAACTAAAAAAATTTTCAGACTTTCTCGCTCAAATACACTATTTTGCATCCTCAGCACTACCGTACCACATCTGAGCATACATTTATTTGAATTAACAAAGTCTAAGCAACATTTAAATAAGTGCATTTAAAATATGCCTGTCTTTGCTTACTAAACAGTGCTTTACTGAATCATTAGGAAGAAGTTTCAGTATGCACATGAGGAAAGAGAATGGTTTTCCCACCCTAAGGAAGGCTGGGGTTTTAAAGCCGCATTTCATACCAGGACCAAATCAAATCTCATCGTCCCAGGGAAGGAAGGAGAATACATGTGTGCATATGCATATTACAACGCAAGAGTCAAATAATTCAGGAATCTGTTTTGATATAAGATGAAATTTAATTTTACATTGTCTTAGCCTGAATCATTATCATCTCAGCTACAGTCTGTACCCTCAAGCAGAAAAGATGATGAACACATCAAGCCTGGAAAACAGACTGAAGAGGCCAAAGATATATAAAAAGATATCTAGCTCATACATACGAGTAGCACTGACAAAAAATTAGTGGAAAAAAAATCACCAAGGAATCAGTCTCCAAAGAAACGTTAATCAACTATTCTGAAAAAGTTGTTTGGTTTTTGGTTGGTGTTTTGTTTTGTTGGGGTTTTTTTAGGGGGGGTGTGGGTGGTGGTGGTGTTTTGTTTTGGTTTTTTATGCTCTGCTACTAGCACATTGCAAAAATCATGCCTACCCTATAATACATACTTTCACGTATGTTCTCTTAAAACCCCAGATTTTTAATACGTAAAAAGCAAAGATATTCATGGAGTGCATATTTAAGTCTTTCATTTAAGATCACTTCATCTAAAATATACTCCCCGAATTCTTCCATTCATTCATCAGTTCCGAAGCAGTGTTTAGCAGTCAAAACCACTTTTCAGTCCCTTGCCAGGAAGTTACTCCGTCAGTAACCAAAAGCTAAAGCCATCAGCTACTAGGTCTTTGTAAGAAAGATGATCCTCACGACACTTGTATCAACTACAGTGCTGCTTTCACTTAAGAAGTTTTTCTAACATGCATTAGATATTTCACCAAGTAATAAAACCAGATAACTAAAATTCACTCTTAATGAAAATATTAATTTTGGTGATGTAGTTACAAACACTGAAAAACTATTCTACAAAAAGAATACTTTAGAAGGCGCTAAAATTAGCCTAATATTTGTAGGAGTTTGAGCAAGCAACACAGTCCCACCTAGCCATCTGTGACCTATTACGGGAACACAACTTTCTACTCTCTTACTGCAGCAGCCTCATTAGGACAAACTGAAGCATCAGTTGAGAGATGTACCATGACAAGAACAATCCTTCTTCACATCTATTTTCTACATGTCAATTTTTCTGTACTTGCTGCACTCTTACATTTTTTTCTTTCCAGAGTGGGTCCTATTCTCATCTCCAACTTCACACTTACCCAACCTGCCTGATCTTCTCGTGCGCATTCCCAGTCCCAAACACAAAACCGAGGAAACTGAGCTAGCTATTAATTCCTCAATGCCAGTCTCCACTGCCTCTGAGAGAACCACCAAAAAGGCACAGGTAATTCGAGGCATTAGTACACCTGCATTTGTAAAATTTGATCAAACTAGGTTAAGGCAGTAGCACCATAAATCTAGTCCTTCCAGCCTTGAATTCCTTGTTTCTCTTCATCTGTAACTGTGAGTAAAATCATCTTTTAGTCAGCTCTGCTGACTAATAAATAACAAATCCATTCTATCCCAGTCAAACAGCTTTATTGGTGGTTTATTACACTTCCAAGAAATGATCTTAAAAGCAAAACGCTCATCATTAACAGCCCTTTCTGTGCCACAGCAGGACTTCTGTTGCCTTTGTGTAAGCCATGCATCGTTTCAAGTATCTGCATAAGCAACTCAAAATTTTGGGTTGTCTCTGAAAGACTCGGCAAGCATCAACAAAATGTTACATCTCATTTTTCACTCTCAGCTAGTAATTTAACACAGCATACGAAGTTACTCTTAAACGGCAAATAAGAGGGAGTTAACCTCCTTCTTCATTTTGTGCCTATCAGATACCAAAATTTTAAAACTACCTAGTACTTCAGAAGTCTTAGTAACTGCAGCAGGGAGGTTTTTCCATCTCTAGTAATAAGTAAGGCTGATGGAAAATATAATCAGTAAACTGCTTACTGTACACCAGACAAAGTTTTGCTTTAAAACTGGATCATCATAATGCATTAGTGGAAAACTAAGCTGCGATGCTTAGAGGAATACTTCTTCAAAGGACACTTTGTCAAGCCACTGCTTTTATTTCATCAGTGGGACAATGCTCATCAGACTGAATGAAGCTTCTATACCAGAAATTACTGCAAATGACTTGCTAATTGCCCAAAGATGTACAATACCAGCAAGTCCGGCACCTTTGATTTTAAAGTTTACTATATTTGTAGTAACTATTACTGTCTGTAAACTATCACTATCTGTAGTAACTATTATAGTAGCATGACATAATTTTATTTACAGATACAGAAAGCAAAGAGGAAATAGGAGAAAATGAACTAATTTTGAATTATTAGATATTCTGTAGTTCAAGAGTCATGTAATTTCTCCTCCCAGTTTTAACTGCAATTAGGCTCTTTTGGGGCTTAAATTCCAGAATAAGCCTCCCAAGTAATTTCAGATCAGCAATAGCATACAAATACATAATCCTCCAGAGAGTCTTCCCCCCCACACCCCGCAAGGTACTAGCACAATGTTTTCTGTTTAAACCTCTACAACTGAATTACCAGAATATGAGAACACCAATCTAAATAGCTGGTAGGTCTAAACTAAACATTAACTGTTAAACACCCACACATTTATAAATAGCTCTTGCTTTATTTTATCCTCTATTTTATGTCACTAGCAAGATAAGGATGTCTTAAGTATTGCTAATTAAAAAAACCCTGAAACTTCTACTCTTTCCTACCAAACACATTGAGATGTTGTCACAGAGATGCACACAACCGAACTTCACCAAGCTGTATTTAAGCAATCATGACGATTATTCTCTGACTCAGCTTTGTAAGATGAAAATTAGAAACAACAATTCAAGTTCATATACTGTAAGATTTCCATTTTATATAAAGTAATAGTTAACACTCCTCTAGATACATGAAAATGTTCGAACAGTGGGAATGTAACCGAGTTCTCAAAATCCCACTGCTTTTCCAGTAATAAATCTTCAGTAATAAATCTTTAAATATTTAAACAGCTGCACATCCAAACTTGTTAGATCATTTAGACTAGATGGATATAAAGTTAATATTCCATTCATATCTTTTTTTAAAATACACATTTTATACAAGCACTCACTTATTAGTTGGAACGAATGCTATCCTATATATCCAACAACACAGAAAATGCCTTGTGCCTACCACAAGTAGCTACAGGGGGACTACCTCTTGTGTTTTCTTAAGATCATGTACAAGCGGGAGAAGGCAATTCTAGACAACTATTTTGTTTAAGACTTTTTAAAGAGAAATTAATTTTCTCTAGAGAGAAGACACCTACATTTTTCAGCCGGACATCTCTGATAATTTTGACCTTAAGATGTCTCAGATTTCATCTTTATTTTTTCATTAAGTACCCATAATACATCTCACCCTTATTTTAAGAGGTTTTCCTTCTTAAGAAACCAACGTCAACCTGAAAACACACTCCCCAAGAGCCCTCAGAAGCATTACAACATTGTACTTTACTCACGAAACATTTAGTTTGATCACAGTAATAATAAGAGACACCCTATAATTACAGACTTGTTGAGATGGTGAAAGGTCTAAAAAAACTGCACAGCTTTCAGAAACTGCCATAGCGAAAAGAATCATTATTTTAATTGCATGCCACCAATAAAATAAGTTTCTAAACTGAACGTTACAAAGAAAAACAGGTTAAGTTACTGATTGAGGATAGACAACTTCCAGGAAGTTTCTTACCTTCAATCTTTATCTATATATTGTCTTAAACAACAAAAAAGTAAAGGCAAATAGTTTTTCCAGAGCCAAAGCCATGCCAGACCAGTTGAGACAGGACCTCTGGTACTAATTCAAGCTGCCTTCTAGCGCAGGCAGTGAACATAAAAAGCAGACTCTAAGGAATCTCTCTGTTCACCTGGCTCAAAACACTTCACTTTCGGATTGATGATGAAGTAAGAAAAAGAACTTGCTAGAACCACCAAATAAGAGACCATCTGGCAATTTATTTCCACAATCAGCTAAGTTATTTCAGTCACTTCATACTGTGTTCAAAATGGCAAAGAAACACGGATACAAATGCATACTGGTTTTAAAAATGCAAAAACTATGAGTAATTCTAAACCTAACCTTCAAAACTGTCCCCCACTGCTTGGAATGGTGCAGAACACACTCATTACTTCTTTCTCACCTCTGGTAATGACAAGGATACATAAGGGGAAGTTACCGGTACAAGCAACAGAGGGCTGTGGCAGCCACTGACCAACATCATCCATAAGTACAAGGCAGTTTTCTGTGAAACAAGCGAGCATGATCCAAGGACCTAGAAATAAGCATCAAGAAATCAAAAGGAACAGGGAAAACCCAGCTGTTACCCACAGCTGCAACAGGTCAGCAGAGTCTGGAGCGGCCAGGCAAAGATGCTTAGTATGAGAAACAGTTCAGTAAGTAATTAACACAAAGTTTTCCTACCGGTGATTTTGAACAGAAGTACAGGTAGAGAACACTAGGAACTACCCGGAAGTGCCCAGGCAGAAGGGAGGAGAAAGTAAATATCACGTTGGCAGGGAGGTGAAGGAGACAGGAGCTTAAGAGGTTGCACAAGTGGTCCCAGGAGCCTGAAGGGTTTTTCCAGGATTTGTTAGACCTCTTGCCAGAGTTGCTCTGTTTTGTCAACTAGGGCTACTTACCTTTTTGCCTCAACAGCTCCACAGATTCTTCCGGTATTTTTTTTAAGACAGCTCAAACTGGTATTTTCTCATACCATCAGTGATGACATACTAGGGTATTTACAGTAATGAAACTATATTCATATGACTTACTGATCACCTAGCATTACACACTTAGTATTTGGGTACACATTACAAGAAAGCAACCTCAGTCCTGCTCAAGGTTCACCATAACGGCATTTACCATTGCATTAACTCAAACTTGGTCAAAGCATGCTTCAGGCAGGGCCTAAAAGCAGTAAGCAGGTTAAAGTAGAAACGGGAAGGCTTAAAAAAAATTATTTCTCACGGGAGATTAAGTTTCATAGAGCCTTCTTACTTGAAGGGGAAACGCTGAAGTTTGAAGAAAAGGTAACACTCTCACCATTAACTACTGAAGCTGCAAGAGTCAACAATATCATAACCTGATCCTCAGAGTACAGCGTATACCAAGACGGAATCCAAAACAAAGTCAATGGAAAAAGTCCGTTCAGAAACCAAATGCTCTTCTCATCAAAAAATACCATAATCCAAACCAGCCATCAACAAATGTATCCTCCAGCCTAGTCCCCATTTCAATTTCATTTAACTTACAAGACTAAGCTGCTTGCCTCTAAGTCTGAAAACGTAATTTTAAACGTAGATTTATTAATGGTCTAACACTAACTGCCTAAAGTCAGACACTATATGTTTTTGTTAACAATTCAGTGATAGAGCTGCAGTACCTTATTTGCTATTTTTAAGTTACTCTGAGCACAGAGCAGTCTCTTTGGCTGTGAGAACAAGTGTCTTAATGTAAATTTCTGTCCTGAACAGATTTAGGGCTCACAGAACAAAGCAAGCTCATTGCTGTACAACTCAACCACCACCCCCCACAGTCTCCTCAGCACCAACCTGTTTGACTGGGCAGGAGACAGCACACAGATCATACTGCAGTTCATGCGCAGCAACATGTGCTGGCTAGCCAGCTTGCTGCTGCCTTCTAAGATGGATTAGGGACCCAGTTAGAACTGCATTATCCTTACCAGCACGCAGACAAGAGAACTAAGGCAACAGATAAATCAATTCAACTTGGTTTTTCACTCCACCATTTTTCATTACACTTGTAATAGCATTGTATCTTTGAAATCTCTCCTTACCACTCAAAGTTTGATCAAAACTGGTTAATAAGTAAAAATGTTATTAGGAAATCGAAGAACACGAAAGGACAGTCAACATTAGCTTTGGTATGCTAAGAAAACGTGCAAAGATGTCAAAATATCACATATGCAAACCAAATCCTTATTTCTTCTACTTACTCACAGAAAAGTTGCCAGTATTAAATGCTAGTTCTACTAACTTGAACTCCGGGTTAGTTTTCTCTCATTTCTAGCAATTCTTGACAAATGCTAACCAAAGCATCCTCCAAGCTACAAACAAAATACATATTGCCATCTATAGCTTTTGTAGCATGAGACCTTATGCACCTTCATGGCTGTGGTAACTAGCTGTAGAAACTTCCATTTTATTACCGAAAGCAGCACAATTGAATTATTGTACACAGGAAACAAATCTACAAACTTAATCTAGGTTTCTTTTTCATATTAGCCACACAAATTCACAGCAAACACATAGGTAATGTTAAAGTTAGTCAGAAGCAATGGAATCTTCAAAAGGACAGGCAGGTGGCATGCTGCCAATTTTATATTCCTCTTTATTTCTCTTCAAATAGACATCTGACTACCAAGACAGATATAAAAGCAAGACAACGCAACATCAAGGAAAAGGCAGCAGTAAGATTTTAAAAAAGCGTTATCTAGGGCCTTCAGATGCCTCCAGCTACTGAAGGCACATACATGAACAGGCTACAGCTCACAAACAGATCACTAACATAGGGTGTAGGAAACAGTTTGTTAAGCTCGTTATGAGCTACAGCTCTGTCTGATGTTCCTAAAGACTCAGAAACACTTATTAAGGCTGCTACACCATCACCAGTGTTCCCAAGCATAAAGCTACATCACTTTACAACTTGAAGCTAAGCTAAAGGAAAAGACAAATCTTTACCAGGTACTTGTATCCCACTCCTCATTTCTGGGAAGAGAGCCCAAATGAGACATACACATAGTGTCTTCTGTGGTTTGGACAGAAAACCAGCAACTGCAGAGAAGCCATGCTTTTCTCCAAATAAGAAAATTAACTTAATTTCAGTTTCTCTCTTCTACTCTACATTAGAAATGAAATGTTTTGGTTGGTAAGGAGAAAAGATTACAGACTGAACTCCTTTGGATCCACTTTCTGCCTATGACTGAACAGCTGGGAAACAAAAAACCTTACAGATATAAAATACATAATTCTAACAAATGGGCAAAATTTACTCAGATCCGTCATTATGCATTGATGCCCATAAGAACTCAGAAAGCAGTGCCTGTGAGCAGGCATAAAGAGAAGATAAGAAGCGGAAGAGCCTCAGAAGATTAGACTCTCAAGACCAGTTTCATGGTTGACAATCACTAAAATAGCTAAAGTTACAGAACCACCACATCCATAGCTATGATTACAAATTCTTGTTCTTTACTCTCTTTGAATCAAATTGAGTTCCCAACAAGTTTGCATACAGGTTGGATAGACACTGTTTGCCACTTTGCAGACGTTTTAAGTGGCATCTTCTTTTGCAGAAGAATTCCACAGAAAACCCTAAAGTGATGAGATTTCATTTACTGCCACCACAGAGCTATTTTCCTTAAGAACAGTTTGCTTTTCTTGTTTCCTTTCCAGCACTCTGAATGTCAAAATTCTAAGGCATTTATATGAAAAGTTTGAATTTATTATTTATTAAGACTACGTATGAAACAAGTTCTCAATCACATTACATCATTTCAGTTAGAGTAGCGATTCTTCTGAACATGTATAGCTTGTGAGACAGAAGACACCTTTTCTCAAATCACTTAGATGCAGCCTTTCAGCTTGATAACACAGTGTTCAGCATTTCTAATAAACCATTATTTTCATTCCATGAACCTAACAGATCTTCACATTTTCAGAACAGGAACTGTTCTGCTGCTGCTGTTGGCACAACACCCCACCACGCTGTGGCTCCACCCTGTGAAAGGCTGAACTCTAACCACCGCATTCCTGCTGCTCACCTTGGACTCCTGGTTAAGCCATAAGTAATTCCTCATAGACTTTTTTCCACTGGGAAAACATGCTACCAGCAGGCACTCAGAAAGGCTGTCTTACGCTGGTGCAAAAATGATACCTCCTGTCAGCCAGTGTATAGCTTTTTTTAAATCCTTGTATTTCAATGGAAATTAAAGCCTTTCATAGGGGTGCAGGCTGACGTGACCACCTTCTCTCTTGTGCAGAAAATATTCACAGAGCTAATCACTTGCCTTCATCTCAGGCAAAATTTTCAATAGTATGGGAAGATGCTTTTTTTTTTTTGAAGTAACAATCTAGCTGCTTTTCCCCTCTTCTTCTACTTCAGATAGCAATCATTAGATATTCTGCCTGATCACTCATCTTTCATTGTATCCTAAGTCACTGCATATCTCAATACCACCTCCATACCAATGTATACAGACGTACCTGGCCAAAGCATGCATAGTGCCGTGTTCAGCACAACTGCCTTCCCAGCAAATGTTTGGAGGGAAAAACACCAAACCTCAAAATTACTAAAGGCATTTACTCCTCCAATTGAAATATAACTAAAAACTAACCTAGGTTGCTCGTCATCAGCTACAACCAGCCTCTTAATTTCTGTCAAATTAAAGCCCTATAAACTCCGTTGTACTTCAACTTTTCATGTAATGTTTTCGTCCAAGTTGCACCCATAGTCTTACAGCTTATCTTTCACAGCTGGAATAACTATAATTCCTCCTTCACTCTTCTTTTTGATTTTGCTTAAAAATCTGAAATTCTGAAAACCTCATTTAAAGTCTGTTTTTCTTCTGGTGAGTATACACTTACAAGAAAATTGTGACTTTAACATTGCCTCACATCTGTATCTATCCACATTCATAACAAGGTAAATTATAATGTGACTATACAGACACTGATATTATGCAAAAACCCAGCATACCACACAGCATATTATTAATGCCCAGACCTAACTTGCATGCAAAGTCCACAACTCTCTCAACTGAAGGATAAATCGCAGTTTTAGTAAAAAACGCTAAAACTCCTTCCTACAGAAAGAAAACTATTTTTTGTCTTCCAGGAAAGAATTAAGCTTTGAAGAACTCTACACCACCACGAGCAAGACCACTTGGTCAGAAACCTAAAAACAAAAAGGTCCTGAAAAGATGAGAAATTGCACAACACCAAATCCAAGGGTCAGAAGAGCTGCTACACTCTAATACAAGAGTTGTCAGAGCCTGAACTAGCTGCATCATGTGTTCACCTCTGACAGAAAGCCCAGCGAAACAGACACATTCTTCCTCACAGGTAGCTCAGATGGGTGTCTTTTGCTCAGAGCAGCAGGAGAAAGCCATTCCAGGAAGAGAACTACTTCCTGCTCACAGGTAAAACAAGGCAAAGTGTCATGGGCAACACAAAGTGGGGGCACATGCCAAAAAAGCTTGTTTTCACCGACTACTTTGTAGTGTGAGCCCTTATGAAAAACGTATGAAAGTGTATTATATCATAGCAGCACTAATAACTGTCAAAACAAATGTATCCTTAGGCTAAGCAAGTCTGAATTCAGACACTACTGATAAGTATGTTGAAACTCTTTACTGAATACAGTGGCAGTTTCTTAAAAGAAAATACGAGCTAAGTGTGAACTTGAAAAACGTTTTCCATATAGTTAGTAAGAGCTCAGCAGTTTGAACCTGAAATGGCTTCCTTACCAACTGTTTTCTGCTTTCCTGCATGCTTTGGCCTGCTTAAGAGGTATGTATGTTAACAGATCTTTTTTTCTTCTACATGCACTGACCAACTCTTTTGAACGCAAAGTTATTTCAACTTTTTCAACATGAAAGAAGTTAAAGTTTGACTTTTCAAAAACTGACTGTTCATTGTACAAGTCCATAATGAAAGAATGATTCTAAAAGTATGGATTCCAAACAAGGTATTGAGAATCTCACTGTTATTTGGGAAAGCGGAGTTACAGATTGAAGGAAAAGAAGTTTTGTATGCTCTGTACACGGACACACATAGTATGCATTTCCCTGTCATTAGGAAAAATAAGTCGCAGAAATCAGAATATTCCTTCCTAAATACTGGAGTCTTTTTCCTGTGTTGCTATTTTGGCAAATCAGGATAAATACTGAAATTTAAACAGAATTTCAGTCATTTCAGACTCCTGAAAAAAATCCAATAAAAAAAGCCAACACCAAATCTTCAAAGAAGTATCAGAGTAACAACAGAGCAAAAAAAAATTTGGAACAATTACCACACTAGTTTGAACTTGGGCTACTGACACAGGAAAAAATTCTGCATGTAAGGGCAGAAGGGATATCTTAAAGAGGGGGAAACATCGCAAAAACAACTGAAGACAGGACTTGTGGATAAACCCCAGTTATCTATATACCCAGCATACCTACTGCCATCAAAACAAACCTCTTAACACTGAAATTCTATGGGCATACATATTTTCTGGCAGACCTTTACCCTTCCCTGCTATCAGTTTCTTAATGCTTTGAGCCTGCCAGAGCACAGCTGCAGCTCTTTTTAATCACAGTTGCTGCCAGCTGTCTCCTAAGACCACCAAATGCTCAGACCTCATTCAGTTTCTCCCAACTTTTTGCTCCATTTTTGGACAGAAAATGACTAAACTGAAATTCTTCCTCAAGAGGTAAATAAATTGCACTTGACAGCTCTGCAGAGGAAGAAAGATAAGATTACTCAGACCTAACTATTATCTCAAATGTCCATGTCACCATTAAACACAAACTAGAAGCTCTAAAACAACGTGAAAGGAAGACCCTGTCAAACCTTGTTGTCAAACGAAATTACGCAACAAGCTTGCATTTGAGAAGTCGAAACTTAACTCTAAAGATAGGGCTTCCCCAACCATATAATCAGGACACAGAGGCTTTGCAGACACATTCACTAAGGTACTATCGGGATCCTCAGTTGGGAACAGACCTGATGACTTGAACTATCTTCTTTTCAGGGCAACCATTTTCTGCAAATTACTCTACTCACTCAGCATGCTTTTCAAGCAACTAAATGCAACTGGATTCTGCACATTGGGTCATGAAGCAGTTAAGCACAGTTGTATTCCTTCACTCCTGCACTGCATAAGAACAAGTTATTGAGAAGGATTGTATTTGCCATTTTGATTTGCTACAGATAAGCACATGAGCCCCAAGTGAAAAAGGAGGGCATTAAGAACTGCCTAGAAACACAAAAGAACTGAATAGCAGACAACAGGCAAATGTTTCCTTACACCATCAAAAGCAAACCTACTTCCAGAACAAAGACTTGTTTGAATACCAGTACATAGTAAAAAATGACAAGGTGCTCAATGGCTATTTTCATAATTACTCTAAATGTTAGGAAAAAAAAAAGCAAGTGTCACAAATACTTCACATGCAATAATTTGTCCTTTTAATCTTAAAAAGACTCAAAGGGCACTGCTGAGACAATAACCACGAAATGTGTACTTAGCATCACAACACAGCAGAAGGGGATGCTGTTCCTACACTGCTCTCTATTCTGAAAAGACATTTTAAGCCATCCTATTTTCTATTTCTCCACAGCAAGCAAAATATATTTTCAAGCAATAACCTCACAGGCTTTAAAACAAATCAGAATTAATCCATGCCAAATTAAAATACTTCTTGGTTAAAAGCATCACTAAATACTCAGTATTTTAACTCAGAATTAACCTAAAAAAGTAGTATTATTTCACAGCTCACAAAAGGGAATATGAGGCGTGCAAAGATGAGAGAGATCATCCAACCATTTGAGACCTCTCTCGACCCAAGTGCCTTCTCTGTGAACTGCATCAACATCTTGGACTAGACCCTCCAAAGGCTTGAGTTACAGAGCTCTGCACTGTGGCTAACAAGTGAGAGACATGAGGTGATCACAATATCCAGAGTCAAAACACAGGCTCACAAAAACGCCAGAAGTAGTATTTCCCCAAACTGAAACAGCTGGAGTAGGCAAAGCAGTGATCCAATTTGAAACGCATTCATACACTAACATAACGATGAAATGCCATACCATCTTGTAAAATTCATCAACCTTTGACTTTTAATTTTCATCTGAAAAAATCATACTGCATTGATTTCAACACACAAGCTAATATAAATATTCTAAGAACAAAGGTATTCAAAAATGTTTTAAAACAAGCATCTCACAATTCACTCTGCAAGGTCCTAAGTGTTTTTATACTAAAGCCTGTGTGCAGGTAAACTTAGTGTGAAATACTATCTGGGTTTATGCCTCACAGAATAAGCTTAACAGTTTAAAAAACAAATAAACAAAAACCCACCAAGGTGTTTCAGAAATCCAAGTATTGCTCTGCGGGTTTTCATGTGATCTTACTCTAAGACTCTCTCACCTTCTCACTACTAAGTTGTTGTATTTTTACTTGACATTAATTACCAGTATAAATTTTTCCAATGACAACTTATTTTCTAGCTACCAAGTCCCCCTACCTTAAACAAAAGTCACCTAACAGTAACTATTAATACCAAGTATTCTTTTGCTATTTCTAATTTACCTTAACTCCTACTACCTGTAAATTACCTGTTATGTACAGGATTACTCATGAACATTCTTCCAACACTATTAAGTCTTGATCAAGCAACAGAAGGCTAAGATTATGAAAAGCTTTCCACATTAAGAGCTTCTCAAAGCCTTATAAATGAGATTGTTACAAGCACTAGCTGAAGGCTATTTAAAAAAAAAAAAAGGATAGACCAGTAAGTCATACCACTTTAAATAAAAGACACAGATCCTTAACTGTGTTACACGGTTGCACAACTATTAAAACAACCCCAAAAATTATCTGCTTTTTAATACTGACCATTAGTTAAAATTAACTGACATTGCATCACCTCGTTTTAATGTCCAAAGAAACGGACACTGAGGCAGACTAATACATTTGGAACAGAATTAGCAGGCTAAACTGCAGCTCTCAACTTGCCCATAGCCATGTTAATTCACAGACTTCACCTCATTCGAATTCTTAACCTTATTTCACCCAGGTTAAGAATTAACATACAATGATGGCGCGTGCTATCAGAAAGTCTGGACACCTTAATTCACACACTGTCTAGTCAGTATCAGGACAAGGACTAGTAAATTGCACTGAAGTTAACAGCACTTACATGAACATCAGTCCCAATATAGCATAGTTTCCTACACCTAGAGATACACCGTTGTATGTGGGTTAAGCTTGAGCTCACATCACAGCGTCTCACACACTGGGAATATTAATAACATCTATCTGCTTGCGTTCCCCCCCCACCTCCTTTCTTTCCTCTTCAGGACTAGTAGAGCTTACTAGTCTTCAGGAATAGTAGAGATCCTCCTCTCAAGGATCTATAAGCCCTTTGAACAAAGCTGGTTGAACCTGGTGGAGTTCATGAGTCATCAGGAAGGGGAAAATTATTACGGGGAGGGCAAGTAGATGTAAGCAGTAGAAGCACTATACCTTAGGAGACCACACAGCAAGAAACCACCTTTTTATTGTTACTCAGTTTGTCTCCCCTATGTTCCCTCCCCATACACCCACCCAAATCAATAAAATTAATTCTCTCCAGTTCTGAAAGACAGTCTCGTATCATCAAACTTTACTTAATAGTCAATATAACAAAAAAGCCTTTGAAGTACCTACATTTACACTGGCTAACTATCTCTATATACACTATCTCTAATTGCTCAATGTTCTGAGTGACGTACTCAGAGACAATTTTTATTTATTTTGGATCAGTCTACACAAAAGCGTAACAGCTGCTTAAACCATCCAAGTTTCATTTACACTAACTGGCCAAAACAAGCACTATCATCAAAACTAGAGTCTTCGTTTCCTTAACCTTATTTAAAGACTTGCCTAGGATGTTTTGCAAAGATTCATTCTCAGTTGAATTTAATTTCTGAAGAAAATTATGAAATGCGTTTCTACCTTCATTTGACTGGGTGTAAACAGAACGTAATAGCTTCTGAAAGAATCCAGACCACCACCACACTGAACAGCCACCGATGGACTTACCCACCAAGACTCATCAGCTTCCTTCCTTCTAGAGCTACACATATTTAGGGTATATATAGTATTGTCTGACAAGGAGTCCTAGAATTCAAATAGGCATCAAATTAAAAAGTTTTTCTGTGCTAAATATTGCATTGTATTATTTCCTACAATACGGGAACCAGGAAGCACCGATGAAACTGCTGAAGTCTGTTCCTCTTGGCCTTTCATGCACTACGAATTTTCAGAGCTCTCTCACATTTTCTCCCCATAGTTCTCACATTTTCTTTTCCAATCTGAAAAATACTGCTCTAACAAAGCTTTTCTATGTGGAAATCATTTCACTGTAAAATTTGCTCTGCTACAATCTCTCATTAACAACCATGGCAATTACTATTTCTTCTCCTTGTAAATATTGGGGAATGAATCTATTCAATCTCTTATGAAAACTATTTTCCAACTTAGTAAAACAGAAACTGTATTCCCAGACTGGAAGTTGATCATACTTACAGATAAATAAACTGCAGAACACCATATGAAAATGACAAACATTTCACGAGCAAAAATAAGAGTACGATCAAAAGACAACTAAGTTCCACCAACGTGTCTGTCAAATCACAGTTCAAATCAATGTTTCTTGATTTTTTTTTGTAATATAGAATCATAGAATAGTTTGGATTGGAAGGGGTCTTTAAAGGTCATCTAGTCCAACTCCCCTGCAGTGAGCAGGGACATCTTCAACCAGATCAGCTCACTCAGAGCCCTGTCCAACCTGACCGTGAACGTTTCCAGGGATGCGGCATCTACCAACTCCCTGTGCAATCTGTTCCAATGTTCCACCACCCTCACCGTAAAAAAATTCTTACTTATATCTATTCCTTATATATCTAGTCTACATCTACCCTCTTTTAGTTTAAAACCATTACCCCTTGTCCTATGGCAACAGAACCTGCTAAAAAAAGTTTGTCCCCATCTTTCTTAGAGACACCCTTTAAGTACTGAAAGGCAACAACAAGGTCTCCCCCAGAGCCTTCTCTTCTCCAGGCTGAACAACCCCAACTCTCCCAGCCTTTCCTCACAGAAGTGTTCCATCCCTCTGATCGTTGCCATGGCCCTTTTCTGGACTCGCTCCAGCAGGTCCATATCCTTCCTGTGCAGAGGACTTCAGAGCTGAACGCAATACTCTGGGTCAGGTCTCACCAGAGTGGAGCAGAGGGGCAGAATCACCTCCCTTGACCTGCTGGCCACATTTTTTTAATGCAGCTCAGGAGACGGTTGGCTATCTGGGCTGCGAGCGCACACTCCCATCTTATCCACCATTATATCACTAAAAATTACCTTGCAAATAACCCAGCTATGCATATCTTCCACTATTCAGTATCTTCTTGTCCACTGTACTACAAATGAAAAAATTCCACTCAAATTTCTGATCCTAAGATTAAGTTAGCTGTATCTGAGAATTCAAAGTTACACAAGTTCTTCTCGTTAGAGTTATGATAACCCACAGCAAGTCAGTAGCTGTCATCATCAGGGTTCGTCTAATGTTCATCAACCTTCCGCCCAATTTTAGAAGCTGTGTTTTAATCAGCCCATCATATGAAAACTTCTAATGACATATAATAACTGATCTTGTCTAAGAACAACTTCAACAAAACTATAGTGATGTTCAGCTCCATGGGGTTTGGGAATTCTCTCTCAAAAGTATTAAGATATCTTACAAACACTCCAGAGCCTGCAAACAGCCCCTAAAGAAGTTTGACAGTACTCTGTTTCACAGGTCTGAAGCTCTTTAGGTACACATTGATAAAGATGTGATAATTAAAAACATAATACACCTTTGTGCAACTGAAGTTCAGAAAACTACTTTTTCCATCCAAATAATTAAATAAAGCAGGCTGTAAGCTGTATCTGCACCTGCATGGCAGTAACCATGTACCTGCACTAAATTAAAGCTAGCAACTTAAGAATAAAGCATTCTGTTATTCACAACTCATCACTCTTCAAAATACTACATGTTAAAAGCCACAAACACACTGAGCTCAGAACAAATTTCAGAAAAGGAAGATTATTATTCCATTCTATTCAAGGTGGACTAACAGACTACATTGAATCTAAAGCACTGTATCCCAATTTGCAGATGTAAGGATTAGAGTGCCAAGCATCTCAGACTAACGTGTGAAGTGTAGAATGCTTCCTGGTGCTCTTACTTAAATAGAGTTATCGCTTACAATTTCTTACAGTTAAGAATTAATTGCCCCATGGTTTTAACTGAACATTTAACCAGCCCCTGAAAACACCAAGCCTAAATGTAGATTAGTAAAAAAATCAGAGGATAACAGAACTATCTGGACAGTTGAGTAAACGTACCCGTAGTTATGAGTTTAGCACTGCTGCCTTTGCATTCTCCATCTTCCATGTTTTTGCTTGTGCTCTTTTCTTTTAAGAGAGGAACGGTATTGTCAAAAGAAATGCACTTGCTGGATGCAACATTTTCTCCACTGTCTGGCTGATTAATTCTGCTGTTAGCTTCAAGCAGAGGAGTGAAGTCCTCAGACTGAGCAACTTCACCCGGTTCCAGCTGAGAGGAGCTTTTAGCCTGTGACACATTCTTTGAAGACACAGGAAGAGATTCTTCATCACTGTCAAATCCAAATGGATCCTCTGTTACCTCTTCTTCAACTTTGGGTTTTTTAGGAACTTCGGAAATATCTGGTTTGACACTGGGCCTCTTCTGTCCTAATTTGGCCATGAAGGTGGTTTCTCCCCATTTCGTACTAAGCGTGGTCCGTTTGTTGGAAAATACCTCATCAAACTTGGAACTGCCGTTTCCCCCTTTCCGGCTGTAGGTCTTTCCAAATCGGGATGTCATTTTGGCTCCTGTTTCATATTCTCTGTTGGACAAGAAAGAGGAAACAAAATATAAATTCATCAACTTTTAAGTAGAAATGATTCTACTTCCATCCTTTACTGGGCCTACAAGCACCAGGCATGCACATTTCACACCAGCAACAGATACATCATCTGTTTCTTTCTATAGACAAACTAATTTACATGTGAATGTCATTATGTCAAAAGTTTCTGCCATAAGTAACGTATCTACCAGCTTAACTCAAAATTAAGTTACTTGCACAATTATAAAGCAATGGCACAACAGCTCCTTAAGAAAAAATTGCTATGAATACATTATTTTGGGTATTTTTCTCCGATTTTACATATTCAAGTACAGATGGCCCTGCTTTCATGAAACATCAGCAGAAAACTAAACAATATTTTCACCACATCTCAAGATGCAGCTCTCTGCTAGAGTCCAACAACACAGTGTGGCTTGAAAAAGACTCTCTGTAGCTAAAAAAAAACCCTGTCAGAATATTTCAAGTTGCTCTAGATATTTTAAATACTAATTAATCACAAACAACAATGACAACTTCACTCCATGCTCTTCTCGCACACTCACACTTACTTAGCAAGTGTATTACTTGGTAATACGTTGTGGCTTATGCCATCTGTACAGTCATGGTCAAGATTGGTACGTAGCAATCCCCCCACGAGTAGATCTGATTGATCAAGGGACAGGAACAAAGGGACACATCTCAATCCATTTCTGAGAACACGGAGGACAACTTATGCAGACCAGCATACACCATGACTGTTTACCGGCTGTTACAACTGTAGCCCGATTCACGGTTTGGTCTCACAGAAGACTAAAGTTTAAATATGAACAGATTAAACAGGAACACATTTAAACAGTTCCCTGTGTGTGTTCCTTCCCTACTTTTGTTTAACTCAAGAAGGAAGACAGACCACTTTGCTGCTTTCTCCTAAAACATAAATACTTCAACTACTGGACAACATAAACACACAAAACAATCATATCTGGTTTGTAAACCAGCATTTTGCTCTCTCTTTTTTCCTTTTCTTTGGCCCAAACATGAATGGGAAATTGGAATTCTTTATAGTCAGTCTGAATCTAATCAAGTCCATCGTGTCTCTGAAACTACTCTCCAAACTGGAGAAAACTCTGTTAAAAAAAAGGAGAAGCAGGCATGTATTTAAGCTACGGAGTCAAAGAAATTCAATTTTTCAAGTGTCTGCTGCCTCCATATATAGTCAAGTATATGAAAAACAAGGCTTAAAATAATAGTTAATAAACTTATCATGATCTATTTGTTCATGACAACTGTTCTGATTATTATTCCCCTGAATATGTGGTATACTGTCTTTCTTCCATACTTTAGTTTGCATCTCAAAACTCAGTTTCTCAACCTGAAGTGCTAAGCTAGCTCCTGCCAAAACAGCCAGACTGGTTTCCAGAAACGTCATTCTATCACTTTGCTCTAGCAAGACTGTCTCACTAATAATAGTCTCCCTTTCTCAGCCCAGGTCAACCTTCACTTATCACATGAACTGAGCAATTCATTGGGTCACCTATGTTTGAGCAATGTTTAAGTGAATTAAAAGTATCAAATTTGAACTTCAGAAGTTTACCAGACAGATGGTGTTGCAATGCAGAAGAGATACAGAACAATCACTTTGGGAAACACTCTCCTCTTCAGCAGTTTAGCAGATGGATGGTAAAGACACGTGCTTATCTACTGACCAGAATTCTGCTGTGAAACACCATTCTGCAGACTGCTTCTGGTTGCTCCTGGCAAATGTCACTCTCTAACTCCATATCCATCCTCTTTTTCCCCACAGTGTCATCAGCCTACACTGTGCTGCTCTGACCACATCGCTACCAAACTACTTTTTCTTTTTTTTGCTCCCCTGTAGGCAGCTCTAATTTCTTATTTTCCATCCAAGAATGAAACTATAACCTTCCCACGTACTTTAGAAGACAAACAGCAAAACAAATCCAACTTACTAGTTTTACTTTGCTGATGCATGAAAATACTTATAAGAGTAACCAAAATATTTTAGACCAGAAAGGCCAGTTTTTACAGCTGTAGAAACTAAACTGAAATATTTATTAACACCTCAACTTCTATACAACTCTTGAAGAAAAATAAAACCAAACACTTCACTCACCAGCAGCACATTTTCCTCCCGTAAACCCTGACTCAAGTAAGTATTTCCAACACTACATTTTCAGTGCCTGCAAAATAACGACTGATTTACGCTACGACTTGTGGCTTGCAGTTTTAAAGAGAAGATTCCTGTAATCAAAAGGGCTTCATTTTCAGAAATTAGAGCTCCTCAGTTTACATTTTCCTCTTCACAAGTTTAAAAACTAAGCCTGTCTCATGAGTTTTGAATCAAAATGTCAAAACTCACACAAATACTCTATGATGAAAAGAGGTTAAGAGACAAGCATCTGGAAAATATAAATACACTAAGCTATAAACTCATATCTTAGACTGAGCTTAAAGACAAGGAAATAAATATGTACCTCCTTACACGAGAATATCAACAGAACATGATTTTTACTCCTTACAATTCTCCCTTGTATTTCACTCCGCGTGAAATAAAAAACTTGGCCAATTTCACTCTGTTTCCACTCCCTGCCTCTCTCTCCTGCGCCGTGCTAATACTTGGAGCAGCGCAAGAAATGTAAATACAAGCGAAAAACCGAAACGTAATGCCCCGGCGTTTCCCAGCGCCAACTCGGCGGCCCCGCCAGACGTCACAAGCCCGGCAGCTCCCTAGAACGCCCATCAGCCCCCCCTGCTCGTCGCTCCTCTCTACACCGTTCCTCTTACATAATCAAAGGAAAGGAAAATAGGTTAAAAGCACGGAGGCAGAAGAAGCTGATGAAATCCCACGGTGACAGTTTTTTTTTTCCTCCCTC
>VZSC01008690.1:69712-86318 GCA_013398225.1 Steatornis caripensis | reverse complement strand
TCGGGCCCGCGCCCCCCGGGGAGGGCGGGGACGGAACGTGGCGCCGCTGCGGTTCTGAAGGCGGGGGCAGCGGGGCCCGAGCGGGTCGCGGGCCGGGGTCTCCCGGGGCAGGCGCGGCCCGGCGAGGCTGCGGCGCGGCCCGGCGGCGGGAAGGAGCCGGGGCGGCCGGAGCTGAGGTCAAAGCCCTCCCTAGGAGCTGGGGAGCGCGGCGGACGCCGAGCCGGCCCGACGTTGACTCCATCAAAAGTTTGTTAGGCCGAGCGGCAGCGGGCAGCCTCGCCCAGGGGAAACGAGCCCCTTGGGCTCCTCGCAGCACTTTATTGGTACTCACGGTGGATGTACAGTCCCCAGCCTTTACATCCGCTCCAGGAAGGAAACATGCTCTGCAGAGAAGTCCCATGAAACGAACATGGTGCAGACTGAAACGGTGGCTTTCACGCGCTCCTACTTCCAGCAGCGCTAGCTTACACAAAGCAGTTACACCCACCCACGTACATTACATTTGCGTGCACCTTGGAGACTTTAATTAACGATACACTCTGTGTAGAGTGAAAAAATACTCCACAGAGATCGTGTCATACAGCCAATACGTGTAGGAATCAAACAGTCATCAAATATGCCATTTTATGGTCCGCAAGCAGTGTTTTGTAAAGTGCTTGTGGAATAGAAAACTACTAGCAAAGCAGTGCATGGAAAAAGAACGTCATACTCGCAGATGTAGTTCGGTAGTTTTTAAGAGGAGCGAGGGTCTCAGAAAAGAAAAAAAAACCCCAAAACAGAAGAACTCCACAACCTTGGAACCTAAGATGGTTTCACAACATATGCGATCGTGTTAGCCATCTTGTTTCAGGAAAGGTTTCAAAATACAGGTCCCAAATGCAAAATTAATTAAAAAAAAAATTAAGGAGAGGCTGGTTTCACTGCACAGAAGAGGTCAGAGTTGTCCTGATACTCCTGGTCAAGAAATACAGCTTTTTTTCTTAATCTTACTTTTGCTTTACCCAATGCAAAATTACTAGCTTTCAAGAAAGGGATGCAAGACTAGTATTTGTGTAGTGATCCTTTAAGTAAATCGATTTTTGGCCGTTATCTGGTACCTATCGATGTGTTGGTGGGTTTTTGGCGTTACTTCCGAAGAACAAGCACACTCTGAATGTGCTCTATAAAGCCAGTATACGCTTGGTGCTAGAGAAAGTGAAGACAAATTAGACTGGGCCTTGTGATGAGATGCACAAGCTTGATTTGAGATACGGTGGAGATTTGTGTTGTGTTTCAAAGAAGGCTTACAAGTTTATTGACGAGCTACTGACAACAGGTTTCAAATTTAAAAATATGTCATTTGAATACAAAAAGTGAGGTTTGTTTCTCCTGTGAGTATTTTTGTATCAGAGCTACTAATTAGCTTGTTTAAACTTCCAGAGCAAAATGGATAGCTTAACCGGTTTGAGTTTTGCATACTATTGTACAAGTCTAAAAGTCTTATTTGGTGACGAACTGATCTGTTAGACAAAGAGGAAAAAACAGTACTGTGAGAGCTCAAAATACTTTGAGGCTCTGTGGAGTTCTTTACAACATTAGGAAAAAGTTTGTCTCGAGAACCAGAAAAAGTACAGAATATGGCCAGAGTAAGGAAGTAGTTTCTATTTCGATATAAAGTTAAGAGTTGAAATCAAATTCAATACATTTCTAACTTAAAGGCTGGGCTACGTAAGTCACTTGAACAGTAATTTAGAGAATTTTGCAGTACAGTGATAGTAATTGGATGCCATTTGAAAGCTCTCACACACCCTATGCCCCCTAGGCTAGCTTCGTATTTCCAACAGTATTTTCAGTCTTTGTAGAATCCCCATATAGAGCAATCAAAACACTGCAGATTCATGGTCATGGTGGAATTTCCCATGACTAACAGAGGATAAATTAAACTAATTTACATGCTGCCTGTCCTATCTCGGGTATCAGCAGAAGCCTATAAGTCTCATAAAACCTTTTACTTAGATGATGGTGGAAACCAAACATTGTTATGTTCAAGAACAGCAGAGATGGGCCAATTTTTCTGCACCTAACTTACTTGAAGATTTCACACTTTGCAACTTAATAAGCTTGGCAATTAACATGTTAAGCTTTGCTATTTCCATTTTCATCTGGCTTACCTCAAATATGCAAGCACCAAGACAGAGCAAATAAAAGTCAAATCCCAACTAGGTTTGGCAGTAGGTAAGTTTAATTTTCAAAAAGGGTAGAATTCAACAGGCATCTTACGCTTTTTGTGGAATTCTGTTATTGATAGTTGCCATCTTTCACAAAAATCTAAACCAAAACCCAACCACCCAAAACCCTTCACAAAAAAGGAGCACACGAAACACTCCAGTTTGGCACTTGCCTCCATGAGAGCAGCAGCGGGAGGTAAGCAGCCGTCTTACAACTTAAGCTTTTCCGTCTTAAAAACTGGGAAAACAAAAGTGAGTCCCACAACTTCCTACCACATTCCATTATTCTCCCTGCAAGAGAAACTAACATCTTTGCTATTTATTATAAAGTCAGAAAGCACTGAAAACCACAGCTCAAATACATGAAAACTGGAGATAAGAGAGATGCAAGTGTAACAGTAGAAGGAACATATGAGCAGGGCAGAACAGTTATTTGGATACAACGCATCTGAATATACTCTAGAACCCTCCCAGTTCTCTTTTTGAGGTTCTGCACTGAGACCTCTGTGGGGGCAACAACACAGACTTTTCAAAATGAGCTGTAGCCTAGTACAGAGCCTTTCACATAATTCGGTCTTGAGGCAGCCATCAAAACATTTTAAACTGTTTTACTTTCTTCCAAAAGAAAACAGAGGCAACGCAGTAGGAAAGTGGAGGGTCTCCCATGCAGCAGATAGGTGGGGCAGATGAAGACAGTCACATTCTTCCAGAAGCCATCAGGAAGGTTTCTCAGTGCTGCCTCATGGACAAAAACTAGCATTTGACAGTAACATCAGCTTAAAGTGAGGCTACAAACAGGCTTTAAAAGGATCATAGCACTGGGTAATCCTTCATATCAAGTACATGAATTAATAGCATAATGCATCCTTGCTCCACTCCTTTTCCCACAAAAGAGAATAAGCTCAATAACCAACCCACTACCCCCCTTGCCTGTGAAGCACTGCCCAAGAAGCGAGCAGTAACTCACAGGAAGGCTCTCCCCGTTACCCCTCATGCCCAGACCACTCTCCTCAGAACCATGAAAGCCAGTGGCCCCTCAGTCCACTCAACATCTTCTCCTTTGCCTCTTCCCCATTTTCTGTGTCTCAGCCTAGTTACTATTTGCCTCCCAAGTTCTCTGCAGCTTCCTACAATACTTCCATCTGCCTCTTGTCCAGGTGGGAAGGGATGGGGGAGAAGGGAACGTCCTGCTGCTCTTGCTGCACTCACCGCTGCTGCAGTGCTTTCGTGTCCCAATTAGTGCCACTTAAGATGCTAAACATTTCAGTGTGTTTTGCTTTTCCTTTGCAAAATGTCAGTCTCCTCCTGCTCCTGTCCTTCAAGTGTCACGCAGCACGCATGGGTGAGAGCACTCAGGGCTCTGCCATTTCGCTTCGCTGGGGCTAGAACTTCCCCCTTGCTATTCACGTAGCAAAGATGAAGGGAGAGTAAAGAGACATGTTAAATAACTAATTACCATGCTTTAGTCAAGCTTTCTGAAACAGCTCTGAAAATAGTCATTTATACATTAGTATTGCTACTGATGCGTGCTGGAGGAAGTTCAGCAACACCACCAGCGGCAGCAGGGGAGTGGGTGAGAACAGCTGGGTTGCACTGTGAGCTGCAGCAGCTGGATCAGAGCAGACCATAAAGCAGAGCGTACAGGAGTGAGGAGGGAGATCTGCAACCCAGTGCACAAGGAAGTGTGATTTCTGTCAAGAATACGGCTTTTCTTGGTGAGGTATTTCTAATGGAGAGCATGCTGCGTATGTCTGACACTGAACCACGAGAAGAAAGACTGAAAAGCATTCAAGCAGGAGATCTTTATACAGTTTTGGATCGTATGTTTCAGTATTTGCATCATATTGTAGCTGCCTCCTCATATGAGGGGGGTTGAACACAGGCATTAAGTTTAGTAACTGAAAGGTTAAAACAAACACCACTGGACAGAACAAAGGAACGCTTATAGGAACGCAGCAAAGGGCCAGTTCTCTGTGATAACACAAGAGTTCCCTGGATCACAGCACTAATGAATCAGACCCAGGCAGCCAGAAGAAGTTGCGCTACTCCACCTTCTCTCTGGCCTGCACACCCACCTGTTGCAATCATGTGAGAGGCAGCATCGTCTCTGCAATGTAAAAGCCTCTGGAAAGACTAGTTTTACTCGGTGAACCAACAGTAGTCATTCACCTACGGCTAAATTCTCGGTGGTTGTTCTGTGCAGTTTTTTCCCCCTAAAGTGATCAGCCTGCAAGTCTACTGGAAAAACCTGTGGTGAAATACTAGTGGGAAGAGCACAAAGTAGCTTTCACCTTGTTTTACTTGTCAAGGTCAGGACTTTATTCTGCCACACAGTTTATCTCAGCAAGCTCTGCTGAGAAAGTAACCACCTGTGCTGTTTCCCATGAAGATTTTACAGTGTGCTAAGGTGTTTCAGGAAAAAAAAAACCCCTCATTTGCAGTGACAACACAGCCTAATTTTAAAAGCAGCAAGGAAAGTCTAGGTTCTATGGTCAGGTAAAGTTCCATTGTTTTGTTATGGAATAAAAAGGGGCTGACTCTCTCACACGCCCAAGATCTGTTGCAGTCTTATAGGAGGATCAGATTCAATACCAACCTTCTTATCCTGTCCCTGAAGTTGTTTCTGGAATTCTTCTTTTAAGAACTTACTGTTTCACATTATTATTGAATTTATGCCTGTCTTCATGGCAGCAGCCCTTAAGGAAAGCTACCAAAATGCACCAACATAGTGCTTGTTGGGGAAAGAAAAACATGGGAATGCAACAAGCAAACAGTGTTCTAAAGTGTTCTTATAAAGAGTTAATTGATGGGGCTGACATTGTCCTATTCCATTCCTCCTCCAGCAACAGGGTAGCAGCCATTTCTGTTGCTTATTTTGCTTCCTCTACCAGTTAAAAAGGGCATGTACGTGACCAACACTTAGACATTATGTTCCTTTGTCCTCTTAGTTTTGATTATTAGGTTTGTATTTTGCTCTTATATGCAGGTGCTATAATCACTCAGTTCCCTTTTGAGTTTGCATTTACAAGATTTTTGTTTTCACCTTTGTATTTCCCAAGTACTTGTTTCTACTTTTTAGGAAGAGGAGAATTTGGCCAGTAACTAACACTTCTACAGCAGTTACAAAACATTAAACCACAACAACTTCAGGTCAGACAACTAAGCTGCTGCACTGAGACCTGGAGATGTGGTCTTCGAGGGTTGCATGTGATGATACAGAGAACAGCAACATAAACTACAACTGGAAAAGAAAATCCACAGAGAATTAAAACTTGTGGGAGTAATGAGGACTGGATGGATGTGTCCCTGAACGTCATGGCACAATTAATGTACTGTCTGGCAAATTAAGCTGATAAAATTAAAATTAAAAAAAATAATGAAATTAAGATTTCCTCATGGGAAGGTAGGAGGCAACAAAATATCAGTTAGTGACTTCATTAGTTTCCTGCCGGAATACAGCCCTGAGCAAATTACTTTCACCTTTATTCAAATTACAATGCAGCACCATGAAGAAAGCTGCAATGTCTCTGTCTGTTACACAAGACCCTGGTACATCCAGAGCCATACTTTGTGCCAGTTCTGCAATCCTGTCTGCATTTAACAAGGTTCACTGTGTGCAATGTAACCATGTTCTGTGAACCGGTCAAAGATCATCCTACAGCATGAAATAGAGAGTTCCTTAACCAGTGATGGCAGAGTACTTCAGGAATATATTTAAAGATGACACCAAAAGGCTAAAAACAACCTGTGTATTGACCGGTTCTTTAGACGTATCAAACAAATGACTCATTACTGGATCTAGCCACATCTGAGGGCAACAGAACAGGTAGTGCATTCACTGTCCAAAAGCACATTATCATCCCATTAATACATTGGCCTGCAGCAGCCTCTTTATGCTGTAGTTTTTTACTGGATGTGCGATCTTGAATTTCTGAGATAAATGTTTACTGTGTAGCACAGTCATTTCTTGGTAAACATTTGAAAGAGATTGGAGGAATGTACTGATGCAAGAGCTTAGACTCAAACTAAGACCACTTAAACTAACTCAAAATGTTTCCCAGGTGGTTTTCATAAAGAGTAAGCACTTTACCATACCTGGGGGAAAACAAAACCTAGCTCCCCTTTTACCTTTTGATGTATGATACCACGTGTCTTGAACATTATGGAGTAACCACAGGTGTATACTTGGTGCTTTTTGTGTCCTTCAGATAGAAAATACCTGAGCATACCCTTGAAAGTGCATTTCAATCAAAATACCTTTGCTGATCACCTGCCTAGCAAACACACAGCAGACAAGAACTACAGCTCATTAAAAATGGAAAAAAAAAATCATTCCATGCTCTACTTCAGCTCAATTCTAAGCAGTCTTGTTCAGCACAATGATGTGTCTTTTAATGCAAGGTATCAGTAGGAAGATCCAGATCTTCAGAGAAACATCTGTATAATAAAGTACAAGTGCAAAAAGCTAATGACACGTGATTACATAGATTCTTTGTACGCTTTGGAAGTAATGTACATTTAAGACTGGAGGAAAAACACATCTGACATCAGTAAGACCATACTGTTTATTTCCAGAGTGACGTACCTACAGATACCAGAAGCAGAGCTTCCACTAGTTTTCCTCCCTAAATGCTTTCTCAGTCTTGCAGAGACTTGCTCTGTGGCTGACAGGTCCTTCCTGTCCCATTCGGTTCCCAGACTCTCTAGTTTTTGGTGCAAGTGCAAAAAAAAATTAAAGCTTTAGGTCTTTTGGCTTGATTTTCCATTCCCTGCCCCCGATCCCCCCCCCCCCCAACCCCACCCCAAAAAAGGGGAAGATTGAGCAAGGGCTGAGTAATCATACAGACACTAACTGGCTTCACCTTTGCATCGAATAATCACTTTGGCCATTTTCAGCTTGGATCACATTCAGGAAATGCTGCAGAGGAAAAAAAAAACAAATCAGAATTTTTTCTCAATCCATTGAATTATCCACCAACAGTTATCAGTAGCTGAGACAGGAAAAAACACATTTGAAAAGAGCATTGATTGCAGTTCTTTGTTTTTATTGGATGTACATCAACATGTACAAATACTGAATGTTTCTCTATGAAATAAAGGTTCGATTAAGCAAAAAAAGATGTTTTAAAGTAGTAATAGCTCTCTGCTGGACTCCAGTGACACCTACTGGTAAATAAAGAAGTTAACAAACATTTCTTGAAAATGTAGATGCATTAATTTATGTACCTGCCCTTAGGATCACTAATAATTATTTTTTGGCAGCTGGGGCTAAGAACAATGTCACAATTTGCTGCTACAGGTAATGAAACATTATTTTTCATTATCTTATTTTTCAAAGTAGGATTTTGACTCCATCTGATTATTAATTACTTGGAACTGCATTTTTATCATAAAGATATTGTGAAGTCATACATTTTGCTACTGGCAAATACGATACATTAAAATAGTCCAGTGGATTTTTGACTTACTAGAGTACACTAGGACATGTGTCTATAGCAGTTTCCTTAATATAACTATAGTCAAAAAGTAAATAATTTAATACATCTTCATTTGCTTTCAACTGCGTGCATTTTAGCATGGATTCCAAGAGCTAAAAATCTCATCAGTAGTACAACCAGCTGAGATCATGGTTTTGTTTCTGACAAATCCCTGCTGTTTGTAGTGCTGAACTGGTTTGTTACAGCTGTACTAGCCTTGTAGGTCTTACAGATGTTTCTGAACATAACTTCAGCCAGCACTTGTAAAAGAATAAGTGCCAATAAATTCCTCAAGGGATAGTTGGGAGTCTTATTTTTTCCCCCCTCTTCCCCTGTTAAGTGTTTTGTGCCACCTTTTTCTGTTAGGCAATACAAAACTCAACTTTGTTATCCTCTTACTGTGAGATTTTGTAATGATGAGGTCTATAGAGCTCCTCCTGGAAGTCTTTACGGCAAAATGGAAAGAATAGCCCATCTCCAGGACTGCGATTCAAATAAGGTATTTCCAGTGGCCTTTTAGCAAAAACTGGAACAAGTAGCTCTTTCTGTGGTGGAAATACTTATAGTTGTCACATTTGTACATGCCTTTCTGATCAGATAATCTAGCCAAGAGTAACCAATTTCCTTTTCACATACTGGAGATATTTTGTTTAGGAAAAAAGAATATGCCTGTGCATCTTTCAAGTTATCCACTACAACTCTTCAAAAACCCAAACATGATGCAAGGCTTTACACACAGAAAATGGATATAATATGCATGATGTACATTCAGGGACACAGCATCTGCCAGCTGGATCACGCAGAATCGATGCAATAAGTAAAAGCAGTACTACTGCTCTGTGCAGCAGACTAATCTCTCTACCTACCATTAGGCTTCACTATGTAAGCTAGTTCAGTGTATGGGCATGAATATTTCTGTTTAAGACAATTTGTGATCCAGGGTTTTCTTCTGAGGTTGACAGGGAAATAACATGTGCAAGGCTTTTAAACCACAGTCTTGCCAAACAGTGGGCAATAAACATCATTGATAGAGGTCCAGCCATTCACATTTCATTAGGAAACTTTGACCTTCCTACCTCTGGCAGGCTTAGAGTTGTCTCAGTTTCACTTCTAATGTTGAGGTGCTTCCAGATATGGCTGAACAAAGCCACATGCCCCAAATAAATTTTTCAACTCTTTGTCCTGCAAATCCTTCCTTCAAGGAACTGAAGCTTCCTGTCCAAAAGCCTGCCAGTCTCCAGTGCCAACTCTCCCAAGACAACAGAAACACCATATGGAGTGGTGAGGAAGCGCAGCAATGAGCAGGCATTGCCACCGAGCAACACAGCTCACAAAGTGTCAGCCCAGGAATCTCAGATAAAAGAATGCACAGGTCTTTTAAGTACCAAAGTTTAAGGTGAAAAATTGCTCCTAATAGAGCAGATCAGCCAGATTTGCACAGGCAGGAATATTTTTCCAGGTTACTAGAAAGCAGACAGACTCAGGTGTGTAAGGCAGCTTAGTTCTATGTAGAATACTTGCCAATTAAGTGCTGATCCCAGTACTCAATAATAAAAACTTCTAAGCTAGACTATAAAGAGAATAATTTCTAAAGGAAATGTAGAGACGTTTTTATAAGTCAGTTCATAAATCTCTTAAGTGATAGTTAAACATTGATTTTACAAACATTTCCATAACATTGGGCTTTACAAACCTGTGTACATAATTAGAATTAAAAGATATTGGAGAAATTGCAGTATGTTGCAGCTTGAAGACCTGGTGAAAGAATGTAGTTCTTTGTTCTTAAACTTACATGCATGGATGCATCAGACTTCAGCAGAGCAGAACTATGCATGAGCCCATGGAAATCAGATGCTCAGATGTTACTCCCTGGTACTCTGAATTCAGGCCCTGGGTTAACTGTAACATCTCTGAAGTGCAGTGTCAGACAAACTGATAGGAAGTAGTCATGGTGACAAGCAAATGCACATAGAAAGAGATGCATATAGAAGAACCAGCCCATAAAAATCAAAGACACTTTGTATTCATACCTTGACTAAACAGAGATTCACATAATAGAATGTAATTATTATACCAGGATTAAAGCTTCTTGTAAATTAGATGTTAATTTCTCCACATGTGAAGCAAAAATATTTAATTGAAATTGAGGATAATCCACCCAGTCCTTTGCCAAAGATAAGTGGGAAGCTTTTCTTGGCAAATGAGGGAAGCCCAAGTCACCTGTTTCTAAGTTTCTATTTAAATCCAGTAGCTTAAATTCCTCATTATTTCAAAAAAAGACAAGCCAAAAGCTATCTTTTATGTGAACAGATGCTGCGCTGTCTTCTTGAAGCTGCAGGCTTAGAGGCAGGTTTGTCATGCAGCTGCAGAATGAAGTCAACAAGCCTGCTCTGTTCCCGGGTTACTATTCAGAACTGTTTGGGCAGCAATGAAAGAAGATCACATCAATTTCATGCTGGTTTTGCTCCTCTACAAAGATATGAGCAGCAGCAGACACAGACATGAATCATGCCTAGATTGCAGGGGAGGAAGATGTGTAAAACTTGTTACGAAAACAAGGTATGGAAGACCCAGTAAGTACAACTTTTACAAACACACCTTTTACTTTGGGGTACTTATGGTGCCGTGGCACTACTTCTGTAGTAGCCTCTACTCCGGCCGAGTTACAGACATTGAGCTCCACGTGCAATTAAGTACCACATTAGTAGGGCCCCTGTATCCCTAACTGGTGCATGGATTTTACAGACATCAGCCTCTGCCCCTGTCAGCAGCACTTCACCTACGGCCCACATAGGTCCTGCATCTGACATTACTCCCAATTAATAGCTGAACTACAATCTGACATGCATGTTTTACGATATGGATTTAGTTGTAATAACAAGAGAAATTCCAACTGCAGATACAGAAAGCCTTTTTTAGGCAGGCAGGGGAACAAGTTGCCCAGAGAGGCTGTGCAGTTACTGTTCTTGAAGGTTTTCAAGACCTAACTGGATAAAGCCCTGAGCAATCTGGTCTGACCTTAGAGCTGACTCTGCTTTGAGCAGATTAGATGAGAGACCTCCTGAGGTCCCTTCTCACCAGGACTATTTTATGATTCTATGATAAGCTACATATCCAAGTAAGCACCATGTGATCCATATGCTTTTTGAAAATGGTATAATACATATACACACACTAATACCTATACATTAAAATATATTAACTTCAGCTCTCTATAATATTAGCTGCTTAAATTAGAGCCCACAAAAGACCTCTTTCTCTGTAACACCAGCACTGTAGGTTAGGATGTCTGCAGTGCATGAATAGAAATTAGAAGTCTCAACACCCACTGGGTTATTCAGATCAATAGAAAAAATATGTGTGGTTAGATATTGTTTTTGTAGTATTCCAAGGGAGAGAAGATAAAGCATTTGTAGCAATCTGGAGATGCATGGATTGCCTTTGTTCTGCCACTAGTTAATAGCAAATCCTAGTGTTTGGGGGTTTTTAAGAGTCTTGGAAACAAAGCTTGGTAAAAAGCAGTTCATTTAATAGATAGCAGAATGGCCATAATCAGGGTTAACCATGCTGAGATATGAACTCATGAAGTTAGATGAAAGCAGAGGTACAACAGGGCTAGAAAAGCAAACTGTTGCAATGGAGTCTGTCAAAATGCAGTTACTGAGCTTTGCCATATCCTTGTCTAAAAGGGCACTCAGCAACCTCAACCAAGTACATTCATGTTATATTAAACTTATGTCCTGTTTATTTGTACTGATTTCCCATCTTTCACTGTAAACTAGTCTGTATTTTCCTCTACAGCGCAAGGAAGTTAGTGTTAAGCACGCCTGCTAGTAGCTTTGATTCATCTGAAGTGCCCTGAAATTGGTGACTTGAATGTAAAAGATCAGGACTTCAGAATTCAACTGAATGAACTACCTCTCATTAAGCAGGTTTGAACTGTAAGCTCAAATCTGCTTCAGGTCATAGCTGTGTGTTTCCTTGATTCCAGAGGAAGTTCAATCTGTTTACAACTGGGAAGTCTTTTTTTTTCCCCCAAAGTAGTAACTCTACTGACTTAGTTGGGGGCCACACCTGTTCTGCAGGCAGCACGTTTGTGGCCGGAGTCTGCACACTCAAACTAGCTCTTCATCAGACAGAGGACTGCAAAAGCCAGACCTGCCATGGTGTCTCTGCTGCTAGTACCCAGTGTGGGCAGATGAGATCACTGGTGTGACTCCAGTGGAGCTGCTCTCACATCTCTTTGCAGGAGACACTTGAGAAGGTGAAAGGCAAGCACAGATATCTATCCTCTCTGCTTATGTTTCATTGTACTCTGACATATTACAATCAACATTTACCCTTCTGCTTGTTGATAAGTTGAGTCAGGAGACTCCAGCACGTTCCTTCCTAGAGAATAGGGATTAAACTATCAGGTCTTTTCACTGACAAGATAAACAGCCAGTCTCCCAGGAAACAGATCTATTCCACAAGATGTTAAAGGGACCAGCTTTGTACTTCTGATCACAGCTACCTGCTTGTGCGAATACTTGGTTACATGTTTATGCTGACAATTAATAAGGAAATACTATTTTACAGAAGTATTACACTTCAAACCTGCTCAACCTGAGGCAGTTGATTCTGTTGAATTTTGAAGTCCTGTTCTATGACCAAATTAAAATTATTCTGAGGCCAGAAAGGTTTAACACGTTACCATAACAAGGGCTGCACCACATCAGACTGCAGATCCATCTAACCCGATATCCTGCCTCCTGTCTAGGAAATAGTTCAAGAACAGGGCAAGCAGGTAGTAGTTTACAACTGCTGCATGAGTGCACCGACATGCTCTGCAACCTGCCACCCCCACCTCTGAGTGCCCTGTGCTCAAGGCCAGCTCAGATACAGCGCAGCTGCAACACTGGGTCAGGCTCACGTGCAAAGGCTGTGAGAAGCCTCAACAGGACTTCCTCCACTTCAAGATGCATTTACATTCAGATGCTCACATTGGTCTGGCTGAGCAGGTCTGAAGTGTAGCCTCTAATCCTGAGCTATTTTGTAGGTGAACCTCACTACGAGTCACATGCCTTGCTGATCCAGATCCCGACTCAGCTTTCTCATTAAACCTTGGACATGCCTCATCGCTATAGACTTGTCTAGTGATGACTGGCCACCCATGGTTACTGCCACTGACCCTTCTCTGCTCTTGCTGCACAAGTCCTGTGGGATTGGTGAGGCCACTTCCTCCACCTGCTTTGCTGTCATCCTCATCTCTTGGCTTACCTACCTTGCAGAGCAGCCCACTCTTGCTGTTCCCCAATGGTAATACCTCTTTTGAACAGAACAGGAAGCTTGATCCTAATGTAATGTGGAACCATACACCAATTTGGGAGTAACTAAGGTGAAGTGCAAAAGTCTTGATTAATGCAGGTCCTCCTCTCAGGTCCTTCTCCAAGCTCCATTAAAAAAGCATAAAATGCAAGTTCTCATACAATCTAGGTACAGAACAATTTAGGACAACTGGTCCATAAAAGCAACACTTCAGAAAAAAATAAGAATAAGAGCTTCTCCACAGCTTTCTTTACATATCTACTTGCTAGAAAACCTGCTGCATGCCTCTAGCACCTTATACTAGAAGACAGATTCAGTAATCAGTAGGAAACAGAATTAGCAGTTAAGGCAATGATATTCATGCAGTGCAATTTACCACAAGGCATCTGTCTGTACATGAATTAGTATTTTCCTTAATTATCTGTAATAGGAAATCCCAAGATTCTCAGCCGGCCCTGCCAGTTGATATTAACTACAGACTTGGAAAATGATATAAAAATAGAAAGGAAATTGAATCCTGCAGAGGCAGCAATAGCACTTTACAAGTAATGCAAATAGAGCTTCACTGGGAACTGCTGTATTGGCACCATCGGTCCCACTCCACTGTAGAGTTTGCCAACGCACCACACAACACAATACAACTCAATACAACGTGACAGTCAGTTCTACCTCGCAGCTCTCACACAGAGCAAAAGGACTACCAGAGAAAGAAAAAGCAGTAAAAGCAGCAAGTCCGGAGTAGCACATGATGATTGGCCACCTGTGCTCACCTTTTATCATGCAACAGGTTGTCTTTTCAAAACTCTGAAGATTTGATCATAAAGGTCCTGCAAGGAACTGTGTAAGGCATACTCCTGTTTTTGCCCATTTGAGGAAATTCTGCAGGTGCTGTTCTTTAACAAAAAAGCAATCTACTTTTCCATACATCAGACCTGGCTGTCTAACAGCCAGTCACTGGCTACAAAAGATGTAATTTGAACCCAGCAAGCAGAGACTTTGGGGACTTGTGCTGGAGTAGGATAGCCGCTCAGAGACATTAGGTGGTCTCACTTGAGGCTTCAGAGTACAGCTGGCGCAGACATTCCTCAGACCGCATGACAAAGTCCATCTGCAGTTGCACAGGTTCAAGACCACCAGTCATCAAATACAGCAGCTACAGACATGGTCTACAAGCTCCCAGATCAGCCAAGCATATGTAGCCTTGCTGAGTAGCAGCTATAGAAGACAGGTCAAACAGCATACTGCAGAATGTCAGTCCTGTACACTCATAGCTGAAATCATCATGGAGACAGGGAGTGAAAGTTAGAAAACCACACACTTCTCCACTACTCTTAGGCAAAAAGAAAGCATGCAGTCTTTCCCATCATTATTCCTCATTCAGTCTGTTTAATTTGATCACTGCTCCTCTGGCATTTCACATCCATATCCATCTCTCCTTACCACAATCCTTCTCTTGCTTTCCTACTTCTCCTGTATTTTCTACCTTGGCTTCTCTGACATGGCACAATAATGCAACTATCCTATTTCTCCATAACTGTACTTTGCTTCCATCCAGCTTGATAAAACTTTGCTCTTTGGCTAAAGCAGTAGAAACAGTTTAAGATTTTCTAAGGCACTGGAGGTCAGTTCTTTTAAAGGGAAGCTTGCACAACTAAATAACTAAATAATAATATTAACTAAACTAGGCTAAGGGGTTTGCTCCCTCCTTACAGGCAAATCCCCAGCAGCAAAAGACTATCCCAGCGCACACCACCACACACCACAGCACCACCACATTGCTTGGCTTTATACAAGCCAATAACTCAAATCAAGCTTACACCTTCCCACCAACAGCCCTCAGGGAAGGTATTTATCACCAGGTGACTGCAGCTTAGTCAAACATTACTTTATACTTTAAAAAATATACATAAATTGCATAACAATGTTTCTATGTTAATCAAAAACTTTCTTTTTTTACCTCCAAAAGACTACCACAAACATTTGTTTTCTCTTTCAGGAGAGGAGTTAACCAAAGTAATTTTGTTTCAAAAAGGTGCACAGTTAGTCCTCTTTTACAGAATTGCATTTACAGTCATCTCCTTATAAACAGTGTATTGTGCCATGATAACTTTGAATATCTAAATTTACTGCTTGGTCCCAACTTCTTTCATTTATATAATTTGTGGCTTGGAAAATGTCCATGTAGGTCCTGACATAAAACCATAACAGCTCCAAATATCAGTGGGAATTACTTCTATTCAGTAAGTTTGAATTACTTCTATTCAGTAAGTTTGAATTACTTCTATTCAGTAAGCTCTCTTTGTTAGAGAAGCATACCTGAGTCACTCTGTAAATAGGCCTTGGCATGCCAAAATATTACCACTTCCATTGTTTGCAAGTGTCTGCCCTTATATAAAAGCCTACGTATATTTAATATTTACTTGATAGCTCAATACATCAGTAACTAAGGAGCATTTAAGATACACATGAACCTAGGTTTTTCTACACTACAGAAAAACCCAAATGTTCTTAATTCAGATTAAAATGTCTATGAAGACAAAATAACATGCTCTTAGCTTAGGTTTTCCTACACACTTTAAATAAAAGCTACTAGACAAAGTTAATACCCAACCTGTTGTTCCTTAACTGGTATTTTTTTGTTTTTCCTTTGTACTTGTCACCCTTCCTTGGAAAAAAATACTCCACGTTGCAACCTGTAGCCTAAAGTTCTACAATGTAAAAAAGTCGCAGCTCTTCTATGTATAATCTTTTCCTCTGCCAGGGCAGGGCTGTGCCTTCTGATACTGTTACCACAGAGCTACGTGCGTTAATTTGGTGCAATGTAGCGCGCAAGTGCAAGGCCTGAAAGCTGTCTCAGTACAGTGCCTCCCTGCCTCAGCTAGTATTTCCACACAAAGGTTCACAAGGCTGTGCACCACTTAGGGTTTGCACAGCCTGTCTTTACCTCTGCACTCCATGCACAGGGCACTGGAGCCTGAAAGCATGAGAACAGAGGCCAGGCCGCTGCTCTGCCGATGACTGTTGGTATTGTGGTAGGAGAAGGGACCAGAAAAGCGTTTCCCACAAAGCAGAAGACTTTAAAGCTTTCTGAGAGCAGGTGAACAGATCATTTACAGGCTGTGGCACTGCCTCCCTAAGGGAGGCCCGAGAGGTGCTTGCCTTTAAAAGGTTGCAAGGGTTGAAAAAGGCTCTAAGGAAGATAGAGAACAGCGTGAAGGTTAAGCGCAAAGTAATATCCTCTGAGATACACTAGCCTGACATACTATGAAGACTGGTGATTTAGGTTGAACGTTAATTCCTATGGCAATGGTTCCATGACAAATTACTTATCATGTAAATAGTATACAGAGCATTGTGAAAAAAAACCCAGTTCCTCGTAGGGCAAAAGGGATTTAACAACCAAATGCAGACAGCCTCTAAGGTCTTTTTGGAAGGTGAAAGAATGTTAAGGCTGTGAGAAATGCAAAAGTCAGGGGAAAAAAGTAATTTTGCTGTTTAATGGCAGGATCCTCCTCCACACTGATGCAAAAGAAACTTACTTGATAAGCAAGTCCTACACCGAAAAGAGATTCTTCTATCTCCAGAAGACAAGAAGAAGATATATAATTTTCCTTT